>JARHVA010002610.1:1960000-2130000 GCA_037957365.1 Torreya grandis
ATTTTTAAATCTCACACATATTTTGTCATTTTAAAATCTAAGTGTAAATTACCAAACTCGATTTTCACTGTAAATTTGTATCATAAATATATAACACCACTCACTGTAAATACCAATCTCACGGTAAATATATATATATATATATATATATATATATATATATATATATATATATATATATATATATATATATATATATATATATATAAACTTAGATGGGTTATGATGGGTTCAAATTTGACCATTGAATATATATATATATATATATATATATATATATATATATATATATATATATATATATATATAAATTAATTATACATACATACATATATTTAATTTATACACATATGTATGTATGTATGTATACACACACATATATTACTAATTTACACATATATAGATATATAAATTGTAAGTTAGTAATATAAATATATATAAATAAATAATATATATTCACAGTTCATTGTAAATTAGTATTAATTTATATATAGAAATGAAACTATATATACTATATAGATAAAATATTTCAAAACACCCAAAATTGCATCCATAGTCAACGCTTTTTAGAAGACTAATTTAAAACAAGATTGGAATTTGGTCGGTATATATATATATATATATATATATATATATATATATATATATATATATATATATTCGAGTGAGTAGTTTTATATATTTATAATATAGTAAGAATTGAGATTGATAATTTATATTTAAATTGGTTTATATATATTTATAATTCCAATTTGCAAGGAATATACATTACAATGAGTGGTTTTATATATTTATAATGTTAATTTACAGTGAGCATTGTGATTGGTAATTTAAACTAAGATTGACTTATATAAATTTATAATTCTTTTGTGTGTGTGTGTGTGTGTGTGTGTGTGTGTGTGTGTGTGTGTGTGTGTGATTTATATTTATATACATATATATGTATATAAATGTAAATTAAATAATATATATTCACAGTTCATTATAAATTAGTATTAATATATATAAGTCAATCTTAGTTTAAATTATAGATCACAATGCTCACTGTAAATTAATATTATAAATATATAAAACCATTCACTATAATATATATTCCTTGTAAATTAGAATTATAAATATATATAAACCAATTTAAATGTAAATTACCAATCTCAATTCTTACTATAAATTAGTATTATAAAAATATAAAACCACTCACTCTATAATATATATAAAATAGACAAAATTTCAATCTCATTTTAAATTAGTCTTTTAAAGAGCATTGAGTATGGATGCAATTTTGGATGTTTTGAAAGATTTTACATATATATTATATATAATTTCGTTTCTATATATAAATTAATACTAATTTATAGTGAACTGTGAATATATATTATTTATTTATATTACTAATTTACATTTTATGAATATGTAAATTAGTAATATATGTATTACTAATTTATGTGTGTGTGTGTGTGTGTGTGAATTAGTAAAATATATGTGTGTATAATTAATTTATATGTGTGTGTGTGTACACATATATGTGTATATATTCACACACACACACACACACACACACACACACACACACACACACACACACACACACACACACACACACATATATAAATATACATATACATATACATGTATATAACTAATTTAGACACATACACACATATATATAAACTGTAACTTAGTAATATAAATGTATTTGTTTCATTTTTATGGGACCAATTTAAATGTAAATTATCAATGTCAATTCTCACTGTAAATTAGTATTATAAATATATAAAACCACTCACTATAATTATCAATTTACCAATCTCATAGGGAATTAGTTTTATAAATATATATAAAAATAAAACAATATAAACTATTTTGTGTAATGCATGGTGAAATATATGTGAAATACACTTAAACTATTATGTGTACACACTACAGTCTGTGGACTATAAACTTTTAAAGCTCGCCCTTCTTTTGTCATTTTAATAATAATTATGCACTTCTTAATTGTCATACAATTTATGGATTAAGTATTTCTTTACAACCATTTTTTAGATGTATTGTGACGGATTCAAATTTGACCACTTGTAACTTGTATGTTCACCTTCTATCTTTCACTCAGTGACATCAAGTCAATACTGTGTCACAAATATCCTGGACTGACTAATGGACATTTTTAAATCTCACACATATTTTGTCATTTCAAAATCTAAGTGTAAATTACCAATCTCGATTTTCACTGTAAATTGGTATCATAAATATATAACACCACTCACTGTAAATACCAATCTCACGGTAAATTAGAATTATATATATATATATATATATATATATATATATATATATATATATATATATATATATATATATATATATATATATATATATTCAATGGTCAAATTTGAACCCATCATAACCCATCTAAGTTGATATAATGAGTATACATTTTGCCTTCCAAATTTACAAAAATAATAAATGAGTTGTATTATTTCATTTTTATGAGACCAATCTCCCTTTGAGTTAGTATTTTAAATAAATATATATTAAAATTTTATATATATATATATATATAAAGACTAATTTAAAGTGAAATTGGAATTTGGTCTCATATATATATGAGAGAATCCCTAACTTGTAAAATCTTGTCGCTGAGTCTCCACAGTCCACTTTCAGTAGGCACTGGCCTATTGTCATTATTAATTATTGATAGCTAGCAATAGGCAATGCATTAAAATGAATTTAGTAAATTAGTTGAGCTACTAGCATCAACTAGCATATATATATATATATATATATATATATATATATATATATATATATATATATATATATATATATATATATATATATATATATATATATATATATCGAGTCAATACTGTGTCACACATAACCTAGGACTAATTAACGAACATTTTTAAAGCTCACATTTATTTTATCATTTTACAATCTGAGTGTAAATTATCAATCTCAATTTTCACTATAAATTAGTATCATAAATATATAACACCACTCAATGTAAACACCAATCTCATGGTATATATATATATATATATATATATATATATATATATATATATATATATATATATATATATATATATATATGTCAAATTTGAACCCATCCAAGCCCATCTAAGTTGATATAATGAGTATACACTTTGTCTTCCAAATTTACAAAAATAATGAGTTGTATTATTTCATTTTTATGAGACAAATCTCCCTTTCAATTAGTGTTATATATATATATATATATATATATATATATATATATATATATATATATATATATATATATATATATATATATATAAAGAGAGAGAGAGAGAGAGCGTATCCCTAACTTCTAAAATCTTGTCGTTGTGTCTCCACAGTCCACTTTTAGTAGCCACTGGCCCACTGCCATTATTAATTGTTGACAGCGGGCAACAAGGAATGCATTAAAATGAATTTATAAAATTAGTTGGGCCACTAACACTAACTATCATGTGTGTGTGTGTGTGTGTGAATTTGTGACTAGTAAGAGAGTGAGTATCCATAACTTCTAAAACTCTGTGACTGCACCTCCACAGTGCAATTTTATTAGCCACTAGCCCACCATCATTAAAAATTATTGGCAGCTAGCAATAGGGAATGCATTAAAACAAATTTAGCAAATTAGTTGGGCCACCAACGCCGACTAGTAGAGTGAAACAACAAATTAGCAATGCCAATTGGTAATGACCATTGACAAGTTACAACTACAAGTTTTAGTGAAATGTATTCGCTAATTTTTTAAAAATAAATTAAAGTTTTAGCTGAAATGTGGGACTGATAATTTCATGTCACATAAATGCCATTACTAAAATTTCATGGGACTGGGAGTGGGTAGTTGTTACTTGTTAACTTGTTTGTCCGTTCACCTTCTTGAGTGTAAATTACCATTTACCAATCTCAGTTCTCATTGTAAATTAGTATTATAAATATATAAAACCAATCTCATTGTAATTACCAATCTCACAGTATATATATATATATATATATATATATATATATATATATATATATATATATAATTTAACTATATTATATATATTTAAAATACTAGTTCAAAGGAAGATTGGTCTCATAAAAATGAAACAATACAACTCATTTATTGTTAATGTAAGGCAAAGTGTGTACTTATTACATCAACTTTATATACTACTATATTTTGATGGCCATTATGTACTTAAATCCTAAAGTTCTCAGCAGTCAACAATTCTAGAAGAATAACATTTTGAATTTTGGAAATGATTTTAAACCTTTATCATTATTAATTAATAAAACATTAAATTTTTTTCGAGATTATAAATAATTTTAAATCATAATCTTAATGTTAATCTTAATATTACACTCTGGTATATGGGACTTATTAATTATATACTTTTAATTTTAATTTTTCATTGGGTAGATATAAATTATGAGAAAATGGCTTTTATTGGTCATCCTTAGAAAGATAACTATCACTTGCTGATGCATTTTGTATCTCTCGAGAATCTCATCAACAATGTTAGTCCAAAAATGAAGACTTTGACATTCATCTATATGAAGAAAACTATGAATCAGATGAAGAACAGATTCTGGAAGAGGAACAAGCATCAAAGAAACATAAAAGAACATTTAAGTCCAAATAAGAAACAAGCTTTCCATGGGCTTATGTTGTAAAAGACTACAATGGTGTTGAAAAGATAAAGGTTTTTTGGTATGTAAAATATAAGAGACTCAATTTGCTAAAGATGGGAGTACCACCCTTCAAGTCATCGGTCTAACCATGCATGCAGAATCAAAGCCTCATAAATTTGTTTTCCAACTTTCGGAGGGAGAAAGTAAACAAAGTAGTATTCCAATTACCAAACATGTAGAACTAATGGTAGACGTTGAGAAGCAAAGAATCATATTTATGATAGAAAATATGTATTTTTTTACCATACATGATTTACCTTTAGAAGTTTATAAGTCTATACGTTTATAAGCAAATTTTTAGGAGGGAAGTCTTTTAAGTCATTTCATTTTTCTCTCTAAAAAAATCTATAAGGAACCTTATGTTACTTGTGAAAATATATGGAAAGAAATTCTTCTCCATTGCAACAAAGAGAACCCTATTATGCCTATAGTTTCAAAGCTAAAAATAACAAGGCTATAAAGTATATGGAATTATTGAAACATGAAATTATTGAATGGATAGGGCTAAGATTTGGGATTCCTGCTTTGTGGTTTCCCCTTCCTACTTGGATAGAGATTGTACTGATGAATGAACTAGTAGAGATCAATAAGGGAAGTTTATTTACATGATAGAGGGTACCTCCCGAGGAGTTCAGTTGTATATTTTACATAATTGTGACTTAAGAAGTATCTGTGTTCATTTCATGTCTCAATTTAGGTCTACCAAGACTAAATTTGGTTGCATGTAATAATTTAATTTGGGGGGTATGGTGAGCCCAAAAAATGGTCCTCATATTACCATTCAATATTCCTTAAAATATTTTTTTTCTATGTTACTATTATCTAAACTCATAATATGTTGATACGTGCACATATAATTTAAATAATATATATTCAAAATTAATTTTGGTTTAATATGTTATTTTAAAATTCACTAATATGATTTAATGGTTTTAAATGTTTTTGATATTCTTAATGGTGAGGAGAATTCAAAAGTATAGTGTTTTATGTTGTTGCACACATAGCCACCATGGTAGGATCACTTGTAACTATATATTGGGTATAGACTATGAAAACACTGGCTATATTTATCAATAATTATAGGTGACTTCCTATTCAATAGTAAATATTTAAGTTCAAATTTCATTTACAACCATGTTAGGTAGATTTCACAAGTATGAAGAAATACCTATTAAGCTGGAAAATTGTTTTAACTCCATGCTCCTATTGGACTGACTATTAGTTGTATTCACATTACATTTGTCAATTCTATTTTTAACCACACTTATATTTATATTTATTTTTTGTTATTTTAACTTAGAAAGATATTGTGGTTATATCTTCTAGTATTTTAGGATCATTTAATAATACACCTACCTCCTCTATATAAAGATTATTTACAAGTTGTGGAAAAATCTAGAATCTAGAATTTGGATAATAGATAATTATAGTATAATTTTGTAATCTGAATTGTAATGATCATGCATCAATTATTTTATTGTTAAAAATAGGTTATCAATAATACTAGTTGCTTTGATTTAATTTTGTCTTAAGGAGGAGGCGATTCAAGCTCCAATCCAACTAAGGCAAGACCCACTCACAAGGACTTTGTGTTCTCATTTTCCATCTGCTGGTTTATTTATTTTAAGTTGTGTGAGTATTTCAAATACATTTTATTCTTACAAGTGTACGTAATTTCATTTTCATAGTTAATTTCATTTTAAATAGTTTACTTATGTGTGTGTATTTCAATTTTGTAAGCACACTTTCAACTCCATTGTGTAGGAAACTTCCAATTTAGATTAGCATTTCATTTATAGAATTTACTTTCTTTTACTTTCAATTTCAATCAATGCATGTTTACTTTGCACAAGAGTGTTTCAATTCCATGTAGGAGTGTTTGCTTTCAAGCATATTAGTCCCCTTAGTTTATAAAAGTATTTTAGTGTTGTATATACATTCTAGATTCCTTATAAAAGAATAGTCCCTGAGTTGACAACTAAGTGGGGGTTCAGATAATTTATAATTTATATGGCTACCTATTTTGATTTTTCCCTAGGTTAAAGGAGATTTACTCAAACATATAACTGGTAGTAGATTGTATGCCTCTATAATAAGTGTATTTGAATGATGCTCAACATGAAGAGTAGTAGACATAAGTCGCATCAAGCATCTTTGTGAAACTTTGAAACTTAATTGCCAAGGTTAAAGGGTTTGGTAATACAATATGTAATTTTTTTCTTCTCTTGTTATATAGCATACTACCACATGGTATACAGGGAGTTTTCTAAAGCAAAGAACATGCCAAGAAACTTGAATTTTTCCTTTGTCAATCCATTTCCAATTAAATTATTAAATCCATTCTAGGATAGACATCGATTCTTACTACATTGTAAATTCGATCCAAAGTCTTTATAAAACGAATCTTCAATCTTTTCCAAGGTAAGATATGAGTCATTTGTAAAGTGACCATTCAAAATTTGGCTAAGAGAGTGATTCCTGTGGTAATCAAGAGATAACTAATGACATTTGTAACCAATACATATATAAATCAAAGGAGCAAGTGGGAAATGATCTATGCTATTATATAAAAGACCAAACCTTTCAAAGTTGTGGTCATTAATTATAATATAGGTTGAGGCACCTATAAAGAGAGTTTGAAAAACAAAAAGAAAGAAGTCTCCAAACCCTAAAACTTTGAGCATGGCCACTCAATATAGTCATAAGCCTTATTGAAATAAAATTTAAGGAACAAAAATTAATGTTGAGAGTCTTGATCCCACTCCATGTCTTCCTATACAATAATAATGTTGCCCAAAATATATCTTCTCTTAATGAAACTTGTTTGAAAGTGATGAGGATGGAATATAAGAGCTTTGCCCCAAATTTTGTAACAAATATTCAATAAAGTGATAGGCATCCAACTGGGAATAAGTTTTGGATTCTGTCTTCTAATAATAAACAAAATATTTCCTTCATTGATGATATTTCCTAATAAGTTGATATCAGAGTATGGTCCTGGTCTAGAAAAATCAAATACAAGGTCAAATGGTCACACAAGACAATAATTGAGTGCACACCACCAAAGAGTTGTAGCAAAGTTAAATCACAAGACAACCTAAAATGGAGAGAGCCCAAATATTCTTTAAGTGAGAAAGCTTCTCAAGTGAAGCGTACTTTTAGGAGTCCTAAGTAACTCCTCCAAAAATGGTGGTCAAACACCCCCTCTAATACAAGTGTAACTCCTCCATAAAAGATGGTCAAAGGAGCTCAAAATAGAAGTGTAACTCCTCCATAAAAGGTGGTAAAAGGATTTACATCATAGTCTTCGAATCAAACCTATGAAACATATGACACACTAACTCCACCTAAACAAGCATATCCCCATATGTAGGAAAACTCCATGTGAGCAAAAATAATATTCCCAAATAAATAAATATGGGAAAATAAATACCTATGCTAACAATACCCCCATAAACATAGCTTAGATAGGTAGTGTAAAATAAAAATGGGTCGTAAAAATTAGGCCTGATTAAGTACCCATGTATGAAGTAATCTTTCATAAATCATAGAAAAGAAGAATACATGTATGAAAAATCTCCTCCCTAAAAGAGAGATAGAGAAAAAGTGAAGAGGCTAGAAGGCCCCCCTGAAACATGATCGCACCTCATCTTTTGAAACATGACAAGAGGTGGATGTATAAGACTCACTATCATAACTGGAATAAAAAGAATACCCTAGCTAAAGAACCTACTTTAGATGATTCAAATCAAAGGAAAGATTATTAAGTCTAAGTGAATATAATGAAAGAGAAGAAATGTCAAGTGTTGAGTTTATGAGACTATCCTGAAAGTGAACACTTCTCTTTATGAATAACTCATATGTGGTTGGATGTATAAGGCTCATACTGAGGTTCTATAGATTTGTGTATCTTCTTTGGTATACATGTCATAGCTAGAGATCTAAAAACCCTAAAGTGCTCAACTTCAAGTTTCCTTCCATGCCAAGCTTCAAAGGGTGTTATGCCTTTCAAAGCTTTGTGAGGACCCATATTTTTAATATAACAAGAAAAATTAATGGCTTCGACCAAATACTGAGGTGCCAAGAACTTATAGTGAATCATACAACTATCCATCTCTTTCAAGGATCTATTATTGTGTTATGCAACTCTATTATATGAATGATTGTAACTTTCCACTACAAACCAATCTCCTCTATGGTGAAAAACTACTCAAATATGTTGCTGATATATTCACCTCCATTGTCAATTTGAAGAACCTTGATGGATTTCTTAAATTATTTCTCAACAACAGCCTTGCAGTATTGAAAATCTTCAAACACTTGAGATTTTTGCTTAAGAAAATAGACCCATGTATATCTCGATAAATCATCAATAAAAGTGATAATTTACTTATCCCTTATAAAAGATAGACTAGGAACAAGCCCATATAAATCACTATGTACTAAGTCTAATGCTTGTGAAGCTCTCTAATCTCTACCTTTGTCAAATTTTGCTTTAGGATGATTTCTAAGAGAGCAAACCTCAAAAAGTCCCTTGGAGAATTGGACTTGAGGTAAACCTATGACCATGTCATTTTTGCTAAGTTGTTCAAGGTAGAGGTAGTTAAGGTGGCCAAACCATTGATGCCATAATTTTTAAGTCCATTTGAATGAGCAACAATGCAGTCAGAGAAGAATCAAGTGCAAAATGTGAGAATATGTATAACATGGCTTGGTGATCTTCTCTACCCACTACTACTGTATAATCACTATACAACTCCCTAATGATAACCAAATCTGGTAAAAACTCAACCCTCATGTCTTTTCTATTATGAGTGATTTGATACGCTAATAGGAGACTGGTTGAAAGAGAAGGAACACTTAGAACATTATTGAATGTTCTACCTTACATTTCAATAGACCCTCTCCCTACAATGGGTACATAAGTGTCATCACCCAAATTGATGGAAGACATGTTACAAGGCTCTAAGGAAGAAAACTTAACTAGTGAAGAGCCTATGTGGCGAGAAGCACATGAGTCAATGACCCATGAATATCTTGAAGCTATAACTATGACATGATCCTTGCCCTTTTCTTTCTCTTTCCCCTTTCCCTTTGCCTTAGTAGAATCTTGGGTAGATGAATTATGCTTGATGGACTTAAGAACACCTATGTTGTTCTTCTCTAGGAGATGAGTTAGGTGATATATTTGCTTCTTCATGTACTTGTTTTTATCATGCCCATTTTTTAAATTAAGCACACTTAACCTTCTCTTTCTTAGGTTTAACATTGGAAGAGGAAGCTTTAGTGTTGGTTTTGACAGAGGTGGACTCTTTCTTCTTCTCTTGATCCTTATTCTTTTTCTTTTTCTCTTTATTTGAAGTCTTTGATTTTACATTTCCAATAATTAGGGATTGAGGTTTTGTGGAATTTAATGTTCTAATCTAGATCAAATTGTCTTGATCTATGGTTAAGCTGATAATGAAAGAATCTAAAAATGGAATTTTCCATGTAGTGCCCAAAGCACTTTTAGTGGCATGGAAAGTACAAACAAAGACTGAATAATCAGGACCTAGTTTAGAGAGTATAGAAAGAATAAGTTGGTCATCTTAATTCTTTATCCTACATTATTTCAACTTTAATCTCAAGGACTTGAACTTAGTGAAGAAATCTTGAAGGGTGTCAAAGTTGCAAGGACTTAGGCTAATGAGTTCGTTCTAAATTTTCTGACCTCTCATCACATCTTACTTCTCAAATAGTTTATCAAGAATGGTCCATACATCATGAGCTGATTTGGAAGGCTCTAAGTGAAATAAGAGATCAAGTGCTATAGAAAGACATAATAACCTATAGGCTTCATCACTACGGTTATACCACTTAACTATCTCTGCATTTATGCTAGGTTTGGTTTTATCACCCACGATTATCCTATACAAACATTTACTCATTATAATGCTTGTCATCTTGATTTTTCATTCATGATAGTTAAAGGGAGTTAGTGGGTTGATTGAACTTGAATCCATTAGTGTAGAAATAAGTTGTAGTAGTGAAAGTTATAGTTGTTGCAGAAATGAAAGTACAAGGGAAAAGAGAAAGAGTGACATAAAAGATGTACACCCCTTGAACTATTAAAATAAAAGATGCCACTCCAAAAAAAAATGCTACAAATGGACACTCCAAAGATGTAGAACTCAGTTGATAGTGTATTTAGAGCAATCAATGTAAGTAAAAAAGACAAGTTTTTGCAAATAGGATGAGGACATCGGGCTCTACCAATAATGCATCCAAAGAAGACAAGTACATAAGCAAAGTGAGTGTGAAAGCAAGAAAGTAGTTTTGAATATGAGGGGGTTTGGATACCTGATAAACCAAACCTCACTATCTGGTCTTCATCTAGAAAAAAAATGAAGTGTCAAAACTATTATAATTTCCCATCTTTAAAATATTACTCACAATATAATTTATTGTTTTTTTCTAAAAAACAATCAAAAAAAGTTATGGCCCTTACAATGAACCCTCCTCTCAATATATTATTCTAAATTTTTTAAACAATAAAAAAGGCTTTATCACCTTTCACATAAAAAATGGCACTTATCTGATTAAATTCAGGACTTAAAAAGAATATAATGCACTTTATACAACATTTTTAAAAGTGATTTAATTTAACAACTTTTTCTCCTATCACCAATTAAAAGGACAAAACCAACATTTAATTTCCTAATACCATGAATTAAAAATAATAATGGTTTTTTTTATCAAGGAGAGTAGTTTGAGGTGAAATACCTTTGGAGGGAAGACACATTGGTAGCCACCTGGAGGGATATTGGTGACTCGATCCAAGCGAGGGAGGATGATAAAATACCCTGAGCAGGTTTGAATGGAAAATAACAAGTTGTGGGTAGAACAATGGTGATAAGAAGGGTCACAAAGGTTTTCAACCAAGATGCAATGCTATGCAAGTTAACCTAAAGTATTCCAATGTTCCATGATAATACTGGTTAGAATGACAGTCAAGGGTGAGGGGGCACATCCTTAGAGTAGGCCAAGAGTGGTTGTGAGGCTTAGAGAATGTTGTAGGGTGCCATAAATACCAAAAAATCAATCTCCTTGCTAAGAGTCCATCCAAAATCCCTCTTAATGCATAAAACCATCATGTAGGTCATGAAAGGCTATAAAGATCAGATATTTTGTTGAAAGCATCACATGCAAGCCTTGGACCTTGTAAGAGGCGAGTATGCAGACTAGAATGGCTTCACACCAAATTTTGAAGAACTTATGGGTCTAAGATGAGCCATTGAGTATGTACACAATGCATGCCAAGGTACCAACTTGTAGATAAACCTCCAAACCAATTTCACAAAGAGAGTATTCTATCTAAAACTAGAAAAAGAGATCCATATAATTTTTTCTTTTGCAAAATCCTAAGATTTTTGAGATTTTTTAAGCTCTCATAATTTTGCTTTTCAACCCCTCTAAAAAATTTCCTTAAAATACAAGAAAATAAATTATATATTTCAAATGAAAGCTTAATAGTAAATAAAAACTAGAAAAACATTTATCGGATTGTCTCTAATACCACATCTGAGTATGATCCCAGTTTGAACAAAGAAAATACGAGGTCGAATCGTCACACAATATAAGAAGCAAGTACACACCACCAAAAAGTTATAGCAAAATAAAATCACAAGACAAGTATTGCGCAAGATAACCCAAAATGGAGAAATCCCAAATACTCATTAAGTGAGAAAGTTCCTCAAATGAAGCATATATATATGAGTGTTGAATAACTCCTCCACAAATGCTAGTAAAAGACCCCTAGAATATAATTGTAACTCCTCATTAAAATATGGTCAAAGGAGCCTGGAATAGAAGTGTAACTCCTCCACAAAAGGTGGTAAAAGGAGTTACATCCTAGTCTTACGATCAAACTTATGACACCTATGACACACTAACTCCACCTGAGCAAGCATATCCCTAAATGTAGGAAAAATCCATGTGAGCAAATCCTAAATAAATAAATCTAGAAAAATAAATACCTACACTAAAATTGATACATGGAACTTATTTGTAAATTTGAAACAAGTATGGCCTAACAAACTACCAAGCAACTTTGTAAAATTAAAAAGGAAAGCCAATAAGTCTCAAGGCTTTGACATTAGCTATATAGAAGAGTGTCAAATGAAGCTCATCAAGAGTGAGTAGGAATCATAAATCTTGACTAATTTTCATCTTTAAAAATATAATCGCATCATACCACATGGGGGTATGTCAAGGAGGGATCTGATCCAAAGTTAATTGTATCATTTCAAGATCAACTTCAACATGCCTTAATCAGAATAATGAATAGAAAAGGTTTTCCCACTAAGACATGTCGAAGATTCCCTAAGTATATTTTAACATAAACCATACTATAGAAATTGATTAGGAATTACAAGAAAGATTATAATTGGCTTTGGTACCATTGACATTCATAGAGATTGAGTTTTCACTTGGTGATTTAGTTCATTTCTACAAAGGCACAAAATCAATGCACTTCTTGAATGTAGAAAATGATTAACATTATTTACTCTTGTGTGCTACATTTTCATCACCATCCCTATGGTATTATATTTTCTTAGGCTAATATTGTAGACACTGGAAAACCATACATGACAGTTCTAGATGTTGAGTTAACCCTTAGAATGCCCTAGGGACTATTCCATAACCTTTCAAATGCAAAATTTAGCCAAGTTTGTTGACTAGACAAACTGACTAACTAACCCACCCTTGACCAAAATTAACCTTTACCCTTGACTATTGATGGTCACCTTAACTATCGATGGTTGGACTTGACCGCTGACGGTCATGTTTAACTACTTGAATAGTTAAACTCCAACTTGCTTTTTTATATTTAATTCATTTGATCCATGTGCAAACCAATGCATGATAGATATAAATTTATACACCTTGTTGAACCTCTTATTGAACTTATTGTTTCACCTCTCCTTTTTTCTATAAGAAGAGAGGAAGAGGAGTTGAAAGGGATACACATCTAAAATCAAAATGATCAAGCATCATAGATCACCAACAATTATCAGAGCTTTTTGCACCAAAACTTCTTTTGCATGTATTCTCCCAGTGAACCAATGAGTATGACAAAGATCTGAGGTGCCATTGCCCATCAAAAAAACCAAGTATCGTTACTTTGTCAAAACTACTCTAAACTCCATCAATGAGTTCTCAGCCACACACCCCAACATTTTTCAGATCAGCAAGCTAAGTATTTATTTTCAGTAATTAGTTACTTTATTTCTATTTCAAAACCAATCCAGCTTAAACCCACTTTCCAAAATTCCATTCTACAACCTCGTCAAACAACTCCTTGAACTAGATCAAACTCACAATAACCACTGATGATCATCCTAACTGTTGATGGTCTATCCATAACCATAAATAGTTCTCAACCATTGACGATTACCATAACTACTAACAGTCACCCCAACCACCGATGATCACTTTGTGACAAATAAACATCAAACTATTTTCACCCATCAGACCTTAAACAAATCCTAATTTCAGACCCTCTGCCTGATCACAGAGCATTACCTTATTTTTTAAACCATACTTGAATAATTTAGCATTAATATTAATGTGTTTATTACTATAATTAGTCAAATTCACCTATTCATTTATCAAACACTTTTTGTATTTGATTTCAGTGCCTTCTGTGATATATGCAAGTAATTTGTCTTTCATTTTTATAACTTGATTATTTAAAAGTGTGGATTGATAGCCTCTAAAGTAGCCCGTGCCTCTTGGATCTAGCTTTATAAGAAATCCACCTTGCTATCTAACTAATCAACCATTTATTTAGTGATTTCTTATCTGCAGGTCATTCCTCCCTAGCCAAAGAGGAGTATCTATAACCGTCTAGATCATTGAGTGCAAACTAAATCCAGGTTCTACTAACCTCACCCTTCTTTAAAATTTTACAACTTTCTTCTTAATAAAATAAAAAAAAATTCTAGTGAAATATTCTGGCACACCTGGTGGGACCCTTGAGTCTTTTCTTGGGTTCATAGTTGAATTTAGGTTCTTCTTCTTCTTGTCTTCCTACTCATACAACAAAATAAAAATTTCATTTGGGGCTTAAAATTGACTGCAATCATTATTTTCTTACTTTATTTTAGCTTACATAGCTTAATTAATCTATTGAATTAATCATAGCTTCACTCTTATCACACACACAAGACCAAACCACTTACATTTAATCAAGCATAAAAACATTGACACAAGGCTCAATTGGGATTTCATCACCTAGCAATCACCTTTCTTGGCCATCCTACTTGGATTTCATTACCAAAGGGAGAAAAAACTTAGTTCTCTAGTTGAGTATAATCTCTAAAAATTGATATATCTTGGCTAAGCACCTGATACCCTTATCACTACAATGTGTGAAGTGAGGGGGTAGGCCCCAATATCAAACCATGTACTAATTTCCAATACAGATCCCTTTGAGAGCCTAAACACAACCTAAAACCAATGATAGACTTCTTTTTTAATACTCATTATACAAGCCAAATTGAGTCACATAATTCTTAAAGCTTAAGGCATAAACCACATGAGAGACTGAAAAAAACCTTAGGATTTAACGTGATTTAGTGTGTGTTTTGTTTCCTTGACTTTTTCTTGTATTCTCTTTGTTTGAGTTGTGAGATTACTTGTATCCTCTTATTTGTCTTATCTACATGGTTCTAAGTAGACAAAAACTAAAAAACCAAGAAAACTAGGATCCACTTCCTAATCATCCATCTTCCTTTTCTCCCTCATCCATGAAGTACATCTCATATGTAAAAAGTTCTCCTCATCCTTTTGGAAGTCCTAACATCCCTTAGACGGTTACCCAAGGTGATGTAAATTTTTCCACCTTTCTAGATAACAACCCCATAACCCTCCAACATTAATTTTACACCATATCTCCCCATACCCCTGCTTTAATTCCCTTGTTGAACCATCTTATGACATGCCATCCCACCTTATGGGTAACAATTATGTTGCTACCATCTCCACCTATCTTTTAGTCACCCAAGCATCATCCTCTACCAAAAACCCCACTGATACCACCATCCAAAATCAACCCAATTCAACCAAGCAACACCCAAGCACCTTCTTCCCAAACTAATAACCCTCCTAGTACAGGAACAACCTAACCTTTGGGTACCGATACTTATCTTACCATAGGATTACTCCCTACTAGTGTCACCACCATTCCTCTTGTTCTCAATCCACCTACCTCTACTCCATTTTAGATCCTGGTTGTTCTCGTACCTTCTACCCTTCCACCTATCAGTACTAAAGTTACCACTTATCCTCTATCTACTAACCCAACCATACTTCCTACCCAACCTATGTCAATCTCTCAATAAATGCCATTGTACAGAACCAAAGTTACATCCATAACCCACAAGGGTACATACCTTTGCCTTCCATCCAACCACCTATCTCAACATATTCATATGTGAAAACCCATGTCCACATAACAATATGTGTCAACTTCTCAATCCCCCCACCAGCTATCCATATGTTGCACCTACCTAAACCTAACATAATCTACCCTATAACTATGGGGTACACAACCACAAAATGACCTTGTCATAATGCTAATAGACAAAATGACTATTTTGGAGTCATCCATTTCTAGAGCTCACAATATTTTATCATATGACCAAATATTGTAATGAACCAATTCACCCATCTATCCCCATTCGACCCTATGCTCCTCAATGGGAACTTACCAAATTTTCTAAATTTCAAAGTAAAGAAGACCCTCAACAACACTTGAGAGCATTTAGGCACTCATGTTATTTGATTTCCTATGATGATGCTCTCCTTTTTACCTTCGACATGTCTCTATCAGGTCTCTCACTAAATTGGTATAGTTCTATTACAAATCATTCCCTCTTTTCTTTTTCCCAACTAGCTTAGACTTTCTTAGATCACTTTTCCATAAACATCTTTAAGAAAGTTTCCATCACTGATCTCTAATCCATTCATCAATTTGACGATGAGTCCTTAGCCAAATTCGTATCCCATTGGATAAGCTTAATAAACCAACTCTCTTTCTCTTTACCCCAACCTAAACTAATTTAAATATTTGCTTGGGCTTGTGCCAAACACATTTCCTCTACTTTACAGGTTCAAAGCTTCAGGGCCTTTGACAAAACTTTCACATGGCACAAAAATTAGATAATAAAGCCACTGATGAGGGAAGGTTGAAATTGAGAAACAAGAATTCCAACTTTAAATAAAATGAGATTCCCTCCTTCAAACCTAACAATCAAACCAAAACTAACTCTAAAAACAAGGGAACCATAATTACGATTGTCCTTAAAACCACTCCTTTACCCATTGTCAACCAATCCAACTCTTCCGATTCCTCCAATCAAAACACTAGAAAGTAATTTACTCCACTAGGGGAGTTATATGCTTCGGTCATGGAGAAATTATGCAAGGTGAACATCATAAAACTCCCATCGATCAAACCTCCACAGTAATTTCATTCCTTTCATCTTGTACCTAGTTGGTATAAGGAGAATGAATTATGCACCTTTCATTGTGTCATTGGGCATGATGTTAGTAGGTGTAATACCTTCAATAACATCATCAAAAACCTCATCGACAAGGGGGAAATTGTGTTAGATAACCCCAACACACCCCCAAATCAAGCACTTGACATCTTCAGATAGCCATTTCCCAACCATTCCCCTTCCATGAACAATGAAAACAATCGATCAAAATCCTCTCACAACCATGAAGTCCATACCGTTAATACAGTCCTTAGTCAACTTATCACTGAGGAAGCCATTAATGAAACCACCTTTCCTTCCCCTCCACTTATTGAGGTAGTGGAGTCACTCTCCTTTCCTTTAGGAAAGGAAATCTAGGAAATAACCCCTCCATTTTCTCCACCCATTGAGACATTTGAGCCACTGACCCCTCCTTTGGGGGACATACCAAAACTAGAAACTATTCCCACCATGTCCTTCTCCTCAATCATATATAAATCCACTCTTCCTTTGGAAAACACCCCTAATAAAGTGATCACCCCACCTACCTCTCCCTTAGGAGGCTCATCTTCCCAAACCTCAAAGCCTTTAATTGAGGAAAAGGATGAGGTAACCACTTCTCTCCCTCCACCCATGGGTTTGACCTTTGAGCTCAGTATCGAAGGGATCAAACCTATTTATAATCCCTTATCTAGACCAGTTCAAAACTTGGAGTACTTATATTAACCTAACTTATATCATGCCACATTTTGGCACCATCTCGGGCTTCTTTACCAAACCAAGAAAGAATCTCTAACCACACCACTATCATCCAACCTTTCAATCCCACCATCGAACCCAATTTTACCATAACTAAGCCACTAAAAACCTCTACCAACTAAACCATATCTTAACTATCTGAACTGACCCCACCTAAAATAACCAAGTCACTTTCTTCCATTCCAACCAAGCCTACCAAAAACCTTGACACATTCCCTATTCATGACCTTACACACACCTCATCGAAATTAGAATTAACTTCACCAAACCTATTAAAGAAACCCCAAACAAAGCTAATAAATAAGATGAAAACACCCAAGATCCCATTAACCAAAACTCTTCCTCCCCCTTCCACTTTGCCTTCTATTTTGGGACCTTACCCTTCTACCTTGTTAAGGAAACCAACCATCCCAGACAAGTCTCAAATCCAACCACCACTTTTGGTTACACCATCACTCCTACTTTCATCCTCAGCCATTTTTACCCAACCTTCTATAACCAAACCACCTACTTCTCAAACATCTACCCCAACACCTTTTACCTCCAATAAATCCATGCCAAAACCATCCACCAAGGATGCTACTTCACCCAAATCTATGACCATCAACCCCACTCCTAAATGGGCTTCCATCAAAACTACCAAACCTAAGACCTCGACACCTTTGCCACCTTTGATCGAGTCTTACTTAACCATCCTACAGAGGTTATTGCAAGCATATTGCTTAACCTTGCCACCTATCAGACCATTTGACCCACACAGTCCTAAACCATCTTGGTATAATTACAAATTAATATTCTCATATCATAGAACACTTGGGCATGATACTGAGAACTCTAAAGACCTCCAAGTTTTATCCCGTTAGTTATATCATGAGGATGAATTATTATTATATGAGCCTACTATGAGCACAACACTGATCCAAAAGCCAGGAGCCATCAACCAAAACTTATCTATTCCCCCACTCTCATCACATAATGAAGCTAAATTGGAGTAACCCTCTATTCCAACTCCTAAAATTCATACTATCCATGTGGTCACTTGATCATAGGCTCAACCAAAGGACAAGGTAAAAGCAAAGGTGTCCATTCCATGGACACATCACTCTTCCACCACCCAACCTCCCAGCTAACACCAAACACCTTCACCTTCAACCAAACCTAAAGTGTCCATCTTGGGACCCTCTCAATCCAATCCATTTGATTCAATCCAATGAGTAGTTCTAAAATAGCTTCACCAAACATCGGTGAAGATGAGTTAGTATGAATTGATCAATACCTCACCCCATCACTGCTAGTGATGATAGAGGCTTTGCAATCCATAGAGGTCCAGTCAGAAGACCCATAACCTCGAGCAACCTTTGTTGGATCTTTTTAACTTTCCAACCTTGTTACCTTCAAGGATTCATAAATACCCTTCATCCATCTAAATGACCTAGATCTTCCCCTCTTCATTACTATGTACATCAACCAAACTCACATCAAGAGGGTTATGATTGATGGGAGAGATAACATCAACATAATCTCCTCCCATGCATACAACCAACTCAAATTAACTGAGAACATTATGTTGTAAACCTTAGTGGTGCTCTAATCATTCAACAACACCATGGCCATGACTCTAGAAACTATTGTCCTTCAATTCTTCTAAGACCCCACATGCTTCCTAAGCTCTTATATATAGTCAAAGGTGAGTTCCAATACAACATTTTGATAGGACACCCTTAGATCTATTCCATGGGCTGTGTGCCATCCACCCAACATCGATGCATCAAATTTGAGCACGAAGGTCAAGTTGTTACCATATAAGCTGATCTAATCCCTTTTACATCATGAAACATGATGTTCTCCTTCCCCAATCCAAAAAACCTCCACTAGTAAAAAGCAAAGCCTGATCTTCACTTACCAATGAAGCATCCACCATTTCTTCCACCCCTTCCACCTAAATTCCCACAATGGACCCTTTGGAATCAACCTCTAGCATCTTTCATTGGGGGAGTATCACCTTTTGACACTAAACACTTTTCCTACTCCTTAAGAGTATGGGAATCTCGACCAACAACCTACTTATGACCCCAATATTAGAACCATTGTTCCTTTTGGGCCCTTAACTTGTCAAACCAATTTCATCTATGGGTGACTTGATAAGTCACTTGACACTTCCACCACCTCTTTTTTAACTCAACCATTTACCTCTAGTTTCTCTTACCTAGATAAATTAGATTCTACCAAGACATACCTTTATAGGTGTGCTTAGAAGGGATATGGTATAGGTCAATATAAACATGGGCCACATGATTTTCTTCCAATCAAAACCTAAAAACTGCACAAAAAGAATGGCCTTGGTTTCACTCTACCTAAATAATAAACCAATCCACCTACCATTATTGTCATTGAAGAGGAAATACCATAATCACCATCCACTCCACCATCAATAGCTGAGGATTCTGACATCATCCCCCCTAACTTATTTTTTAATCAACATGATCAACCTCAGACCCCTAACTCATCAAAAGGATGGGGTGACCATAACCATTCCTCTGACTCAACTTGAGATGATAGGAGATAATTCTCTTACAATTAATATCATTGAGTGTCAGGATGACGATTCTATTCTTACCTATCTAGGTATCGAAGATTCTTCTATCCACAAATCTCTTCCTCTTGAGACTTCAACCATATTGAATGAATCTACCATGGATATCAACTTAGGTATTTTAGATAACCCATGCATTGTTAAAATTGGACAATCACTAATTTTTTAGGAGCTTCAAGACTTCCCCTCATTTCTAAAATACCATAGCATAGTGTTTGCTTGGTCTTATAGTGACATGCTAGGTATCGATCTCTCCATCATTACCCCCAACATAATCACCAACCATGATGCCAAGCTAGTTAGGAAAAAACTTCAACTATCTCAGCCTTACCATAATTCCTTTTGATTTTTCCCAAAATTATCAAAGAGGATTTATCTAGAGCACCTCATGTTATACTATACTAGGGGGAATTCTTTATAAACATGGCTTTGACGGTCTCCTACTTCATTGTCTACATAGTCACAAATCCTTTCATGCTATCAAGGAAATGCATGATGGGATCTGTGGGGGACACTTTAGTGGCCTAGCCATTGCTAAATGCATCCTTTGCCTTGGTTATTATTATCCCACCTTTAACCAAGATTATTATGATTATGTGAAAAATTCTATTAAACATCAACATCATCCACCTAGCCATAGTCTTCAAACATCCAAAGATTTATGGCCCTTATCACAATGGGGTCTAGACCTTATTAGTGAAATCAACCCTCATTCTTCACAACAAAATCATTCTATTGTCACTGCAATAGAATATTTTACCACATGGGTAGAGGTTGTTCCTCTTATCTCAACAAAAACCAAAAATATTATTGACTTTATCAACCATCACATTCTCTGTCATTTTTATGTTCTTCACAAAATTATCACCAACAATGGTAAATCCTTAAAAAACAAACAAGTCCAAGGTATTTATGATGCATTAGGTATTAAGTGAAGTTTCTCATCACCCTATCATCCACAAGCAAATGGATTAGGTGAAAGACTCTAAAAAACTCTCAATAACATGCTCACTAAAATGGTTAATACATCTGGTCAAGATTGAAATTTACACATCCCCTTCACCTTATGGGCATATCATACTAGTAATCGAACCCCTATGGGTGCTGCCCCTTTTTCTCTAGTTTTTGGAGTAAAGATTGTCTTGTCTTTCGAAGTCCAAATTCCCTCCCTTTGCATATCCCTGTAAGATCTCATCTTTGAGAGTGATTATCATCAAGAACATTTAGTCCAACATTAGTTACTTGATGAGAGTTGTTTAGATGTGCTTACCCACCTTCGTGTCTATCAATAATGAATCAAGTGTGCTTATAAAAAACACCATCGAGTGCGATAATTCAATATCGAAGATCTCATCCTCAAGGAAAATCAATAGGTCATCAATATGGAGAAAAGTAAGTGAGGCAAGTTTGATTTTAATTAGCTCAAACCTTATATCATAATGCATAATTATAGATCAAGAGCTTATCGGTTGTCCTCTCTTGAAGGAAACCCAAAACTTGAGCCCCTTAATGCTTTGTATCTGTGTCCTTTCTTTTGTTAAAATAGGATTAAACTCACCTTTTGGATAACTTAAGTTCATCCCTTATCTTCACCCACATTCATATCCTTCTCTTAAGGACAATTGATTACAACCGAATCATGTGATTATCTATTATAGTATTTGCCTAATATTAAACATGGGTACTATGGCTCTACCCATGGAATATTTCTTGTGGTACTTTTCATCCCTTATAGGATGGATTCTTGTGGTCATTGTCTCTTACATGTCTTCCACTAACCACTAACCTTCTTGTGATTTTAGTCTTGCCTTCATAAAGGTCAGCCATTTAGCCATATAAGCAAGTCTATGTCGTCAAGAGCAAACAAATAATAAGCAAAATCAAAAGATTCATCAAAATAACTCATATGGATCACTCTCTAACATTTATAGACTACTCCCTCATAGGATAACTTCCAAAAAACATATAAAAATTGCTCAATATAAGGTAGACTACTCCCTTGAAGGACAACTATCAATAGCCTTAATTAAAAGCACACAAACTTAAACCACTCCCTTGAAGGATGGCTGAGTCAAGAATTTGTACAAATCATAGCAATTTCTTGGAAGATTCCTGCATCGATAAACTTCCCCAACCTCTCCAACACAAAAACAAAAGATCAAAAGGCCCATTATCAAGATTTAAAAATACAAATATAATTTAGAAGCTACAATTGGATTTCATAAGTAGAGTTCCTACATCGATCAGTCTACACCTTATACATGGAATTGTTTATGATGACTCTTTGGTGACCTACAGAAGAGGCAAGCTAGTCTATCAAGAAGGTTCCATTATCATCTCCCTCCCCTTTATACACTATAAGCAAGGGATTTTGAGCTTACTTGACATTATGTGATCGAGACACCTTTTTAACCAACTAACGAACACTCTTGCAAAGCATTCGAAGGGCTTATGTTCTTTAAGACGATCTAAATTTAGTTTTTTTTAGTCTTGGCCAAAGAATAATCATCATTCCTTCTTCTTATTTATCTCATACTGGGTGATACATTCATTAAGATGTTTTGCCTTTTCATTATCTTATATGCCTTTTCCCACATTTTTTCCAAACTACTCTGTGTTTTAAAATTACAACACCTTCATAAAAATAAATGCATTTAACCATTTGATTTTACCTTATTTGTTTAAATATTTTTAACCATAAGAACATTTTAATGAATTAAACATCTACTACATCAAACATCCTCTAGTGATAAATCACATCAACTAAACCATCTATCATATCCATCATAATGTATCATACATTAAAATAAAAAATGAGTCCTTCATGCATGTTATCAACCACATATCTCAATCTAGATAAGGAAGCATATAGTCATTAAATTTAGGCATGAAAATAATCATCATAACATCATAACAAACATCATCATCACATGATCATAGACCTAAGCCATAATTATATCAGTCAAAACCATAACCACAATATCATCATCATCCATAATCATAATCTTGTCAATATCATAATCATGATCATATTTAAACATGAAATAAATGATCACATCCATGAACAATATCCTTAACTCATAAACATCATCATAAAACCATTACTATCCTATCATTTATCATATCCACATAACTAAGATCCATAAACTATAACCATAATAATAATCCCAAACCATTATAACCATGTCCAACAAAGTTATAACCATCACATCATAGTCACATAGACAATATCAATCCATCTCAACATCGTCATGAACATAAATCAAAATCCATATCATCACATGCCTACCTAGGTGAATACACATGAACATCATCATGGAGATAATCATATCAACATAATATCATAAATAAGAATCATGAACATCATAACCATGAACCACAAACCATAAGTAAGGTTCACATCTATATCTCATAAATAATCATCATCATGTATGCCAAAAATATACATATCTCTCAAAAATATACATCTCACTACATTGACGCACAAGTTAGTATCAAAATCATAAAGTACATCAAAAATATAATGTCTCACAATCCATCTACAATCTTGAGGCACCATTACCTCCTAGAGCCTGCCCTCCTACACCTTCATATCTTGCCATAGAGGTAGCACACTGACCAAGTGTTGTTGTACCAACACCTACTACAATCCTAGATCTATACTCACCCCATCAAGGCTCATCTGGTAGATGCTTGAAGACCAAGGCCTCATAATACCATAGCTCCTCCATAGTCGCTACATATCTCTGCATTGAGATAGTCTCTGTTAGTCCCATAGATATTGGTACTCCCCCTCCTACCTATCAGAGAGAATCTCTCTCCTATGTCACCGTGGCTAGCTGAGCCCTATCCCGATCTCTCTTTACTATAAGAGTGGCCCCCTGACCCTGTGTTATTGCCAAGGATGCTTGTATTACTGATAGAGATGTCTGAGTTATGTCTAGAACCAATCATGCCTATTCCCTCTCATAAATCACTCCATATACATCTAGGGTAACCCCCTACATCTGAGCCTATTGATCATCTCCCCCTGCATCAACATCTATATCCTACCAACCACCATCATCGCCTCCAAAGTTGGTCATGGCATAGTTTGTCTAGTACCATGAAGGATAGCCATCTGTAAAACATGCATCATCCATATCTATCCTCACATACAACTCCTCGTGATCAATAAAATCATGTGATGGTTTTAGATCGAGTAGTGGAAACTCTACATCCTCCTTCCTATACCTTGAGAATGCCATTGGTATATCCTGAACAAAGCCAAACTACCTCCATACCATGTCAAATAAAATCAGCTATATGTCATGGTATCGTCTACCATAGACCCATCTATAGATCTAAATAGACTGAGTATGCCTCTTATAGTGTGCCCATCTTAAAAACTTGATGTAAAATCTCCAAATCATGTCTCCCATGACCAAGGCATATAGTCAAACCTTGTACTAGTCTATGTCATATATCCCTCCTCTAGGTCTCGAGAGGGCATAGTCACCTCTCTACCTCATGTATCCAACACTAAAATCCATCTGTACAAAACCCTCCTATAGTATTTCCATAAGTCTAAATACTTAGATGTGCTCGTAAGCCCAATAATGGAGAACAAAACTAACATAGATATTGTATCTCCTATGGGTGTGAAATCCCCATAGCTCTTGATAAATCTAAACTAATAGCACAGGTGGTCATGTGAACACTATGTGACCCAACCATATCTCCATAAGAACCCCCAACAATAAGGGAATCTCTTAATGCTAGAAGATGGTAACACATAACATGTGACCATGATCATCATCATAGTAATAGTAGCCTTACATCTCTATCCCTCTAGTATAGTGGTATGTAGTGGAGGCCTCTTGAGTACCACCTCACAAAATTGAGGTCCTCTCTATATAAGATCTCCATTTGCCCATCCCACTCATCACTCTTAATATGGTAGATCAACTCACCCTATATGGGTAGCAGCACTTTCATGTGGATGTCCTCAGGCAAGATAGTCAGCTTGCTTGTAGGAAGCAAGAAGATGTTAGTGGTAGGGTCCCATCTCTCGATGAGTACCACTAACATCACTACATCTTGAGGTATGTGATGGTAGTACCTCATACCTCCAAGGCCCACATCCTTCATATGCTCTCAATTTCCATTTGTCATGCCTTATTGAATCTCATGCAGTATCCAGGGCACTCTATCCCTCATCTATATCCACTCTCATACCTGTAGGGTTCGATGGAAACAACCTTAGTTCACTGACATATTTTGCCTATGAACTCTACCTATTACATCACCTTCCTATTCTAATCTATTCAACTCATAACATTTTTTTAATGTGACCTACACCTATGACTTATCTTCAATACTTTACCAAATGCCTTTAGGCCTATTCTAGCCTATACCTATTCACTTAAATTTACCTATTCCTTACTTAATCACACCTACCAAACAACATCATTAAACCCTCATACCATTACTTTACCCCATCATTAAACCTTCAACTAACTCTTACCCTAACCCCTTGACCTTACCCTAACCCCTTAACCTTAACTCTTACCCATTTCCTATCAATCATTTAAAATTTTAACTCATCCATTGACTATCGATGGTTGACTATTCCTATCATCAATCGCTAATAATTAGGTGACCAAGAGCCAATGATTACCACATAGTGACCTCTCAATAATCACATATCAACCATTGACAATCACTAATGACTGTTGATGATTGATAATGACTATCGATAGCTGATAATGACTACCAACGGTCACTATATAGTGACTGTCGTTGATCAAACCAAACATTACCCCCTCAAAACACCTACCAAAAACTATAAATAACTAAAACACACTTACCTAATCTTCACCCTACCCTCCCATATCTACCCTTCCATTTCCATTCTGACTCTAAACCACTAAATTCAACCCCAAACCCATAAATAATCTCAATAAACCTAAACCTAGGTTAACACCCATCCACAACCAAATAAACAACAAACAAATTGAATTATGCAATCATTTTCAAAATTGAGACTCAACTATCAATTCAACAACATTGCCTATCTCATTCTTGACCATCGTCGAGGAAGAACCCTAAGAACTGCCACCTTACATCATGTTCTCCTTCGTCTCCTCTACATCTTGATCATGTCAAACCTCTAACAACACTCGATCAACTCAATCCACCTCACTCACTCAATCAATCACTAGTGACACCATCACCATTTTCTCACAAAATGCCAAGAGTTAGTTATCAAAGGTCAATATGCTCAAATGCACAAATAGAACTTGCAATGTTATTTTGTCTTCACCCTTTTAGGGCTGACATGTGACCATTAATGGTCGACCTCGAGTGTCAACCATGACCATCAATGATCAACATTTTATGTATTTTTCCCTCCCAACCACAAATTTACAAATAAAATTTTTCACCCAAACCCAATCCAACTACCTCCTAATAAATATTCCCTTCTCTACCAACCTTGACCACCAATGATTTCAACATCGCCACTAGCCATTTTAGCCCAATTATCACATGTTTTGCGACAACCTTGCCTTGGTCTTTTTACTTACACCAACTAAATTTTCATGTTGAACATTTTGAACTTATGTTACCTTGCATATACCTTCCCAATTTGTGTCTTCACAAGAGTACTTCCTACCTTGGATACCCATGAAAACTCTAACCTTGTCTAGGAGACTTGTGTTTATAAGTGTGGCCGAACTATCACATATGGTCACATGTTCTACTTGTCACTTGTCTTTCTAATACCGACCCTATTTTCACCAAACCATGAAAACCTAATCAATTTATAATCTTAGCTATCATACTTAGTCACACTTTGCATGCATGTTCGTGCTTTAATGCCCAACCTATCACCAATCTACCCACTTATCAAACCTATACTTGATTCTATTTCACCTTATTGATTCTCGATTTAAGGTGGAACACCTCCTCCCATACTTAGGGAAATCAAACCTTTGACCCTCAATCCATTTTTGTTTTATATCTTTATGATACAACTTGCATAACAAAAGGGGTAAAATATAGACACTAGAAAATTGCACATGGTAGTTCTAGATGTCGAGCTAACCCTCAGAACGCCCTAAGGACTGTTTTGTAACCTTTCAAATACAAACTTTAGCTAAATTAGTTGACTAAATAAGCTAATTAACTAACCCACCCTTGACCAAACTTAACCTTTACTCTCAACTACCGATAGTCACCTTAACCACTGATGGTTAGGATTGACTTCTGATGGTCAGGTTTTAACGGCTTGAACAGTTAGACTCTAACTTGATTTTTTATATTTAGCTTATCTGATCTATGTGTGAATCAATGCATTGTAGAGATAAATTTATATACCCTATTAAACCTCTTGTTGGACTCATTATTTCACCTCTCATTTTCTTCTACAAGAAGAGAGGAGGAAGAGGTGAAAGGGATCTACATCTAGAATAAGAATGATCAAGCATTAGATATCACTAGTTAGAGCTTCTTGCATCAAAACTTATTTTTCAAGTATTCTCCAAGTGAACCAACGAGTGTGACAGAGATCTGAAGTGTCGATACCCATCATTCAACAACCAAGTACCGTTACTCTACTAAAATTACTCCAAACTCCATCAATGAATTCTCAGCCACACACCCCAAGATTTTTTAAATCATCAAGCTAAGTATCTATTTTCATTGATTAGTTACTTTATTTATATTTTGAAACCAACCCAACCCAAACCCACTTTCCATAATTCCATTCTGTAACCTCATCAACCAACTTCTTGAACCAAATTAGACCCATGGTAACCATCGATGGTCACCTTGACCACTGATGGTCTGTCCATAACCATCAACGGTTATCAATTGCCAATGGTCACCCCAACCATTGATGGTCACTATGTGACAAATAAAAAATAATCTATTTTTACCCATCAGACCTTAACCAAATCCTAATTCAGACCCTCTTCCTAATCACATAGCATTACCCTATTTTCTATATCTGAATCATTTAGCATTAATATCAATCTGTAAATTAACCTATTTATCTATCAAGCACTTCTTGTATTTGATTTTAGTACCTTCTATGATAAATGCATGTACTTTGTCTTTCATTTTTAGAACTTGATTGTTTAAAAGTGTGGATTGACATCCTCCAAAGAAGCCCTACTTTTTGGATCTATGTTGCTAAATAATCCAACTTGCTATATAACTAATCAACCATTTCTTTAGTTCTTTCTTATATGTAGGTCATTCCTTCCAATCCAAAGAGGAGTATCTACAACCATCTAGATCATGGAGTGGAAACCAAATCCAGGTTCTACTAACCTCACCCTTCTTTCAAGTTTTACAACCTTATTCTTAAGAAAATAAAGAAATTTTCTAGTGAAACAAATACATTTCCCTTAAAAAAAATTGTTGAAAAAATAGGGAATTGGATGTAAAACACAAGTTATGTAAATATATCACTTAATTAGGCAACTTAGCTAAAAGTATTAATGGACAAATTAAATCACACTAGTGATTTTTTTCACATTTTTAACTTCTAATTAATTGGAAACAAAAACAGAAATGGAAACGGAAACATTTCTAAAATGTGTAAACATTGATTTTTAAAAAAACCTCAAACCTATATCTTGAACACTTGTAAAAAAATCTAAAGGGTCATATTTTTAAACTCAAAATGCACACCCTCCAAGGCACACATGAGCTATTCAAAGTGGTCAAGTAAGACAATATGTTTATCAACCTAACTGGTATAGCCTTCAATAACTTTAGGTTTTGTTTTTACAACTAACTAAAGACGTGATGTGGGCCATCATTTCTCAAGAAAGGGTGAATGATCTGAGATCAACTATGTCAGTCTACACTCTTTTCCTAAGATATTTGAGTACTCCTAAATATGTAGCCTCTCATGCCACATGCCCAACCTCTTGGTGCCATTGCATATTCCTGCATCACCAAGTGGCATAGCATGTAGTTTTTAGATGCTATGCATGACATTTGAAAGTCAAAAACCATATGAGGCCTTTCCACTACCTCACATCATGTCAGGTGTCACTTCCAAGGCTTGCACTATGTTAGAGCATTTTTTTTGTATACTGCACACTTGGTAAACTAAACATAAAACATTAAGCTCATAATAAGTCAAACAATTAACAATTGTAGAACACAAATCATTTCATAGACATCTCTTTTTTTATCTCCATTATTTTCATGATATGTATTGTAAGTCATTCAACCCTAAGGGGATATCATGGATATTAGATTTCCTTGAGTATCTATCATAGTAAGGTCATCTATGTTGACATTTTGTTTTAATAAATTCAGCTAGGAAGTGTAATTTTCTTTTGATAATGGGAATATTCATTCTCAACCTTGTTTTACATTGTATGCATATGCATCATACCCTATTTTTATCCATTGAATAAAAAGTTTCATTAGTCTAAAAATATTTTTCATTCAAATGTGTAATGGTTAACTATTATATCTATTTTGTGTTGCATGTTCCCATAGTTTATAATCCATGTTACAAGGTTGTCTCCAAAGTTTCCATATTAGGCTCCATGGTTTAGATCAATTTTGACACAAGCCAACATTTATTTGATCTAAGTTTGTGTTTTAAAACATTCATTTATAAGAATGTCTTGTTTATACCTTTGCATGAGGATATTGGAAATATTGTCTATGGTTTGGATGATCTATAAAAAATATGTTTTTTGTCCATCATATTTTGCTCATTTTCTTTATTAACAAGGACATGGTTTGTTTGTCTATATCTGAAAATATTTATTGATTTGATTTCAAGTGTATCACAATTTTCATAAGAATAAATATCAACTATTCTTATGGCTCTTGTGACCAATGTTCTTGGAACACTTACTTTTGAGTTGGCTGATGTGTGAATCAAATTAAAGATACAGGTGATTGTGTGTATTATTTTGATAAACATATTGTGAAAAAATGATATCTTATTTTCTTTGGACAAGGACATCTAGATATATTTTTTAATGTACTTTTCAAATTTAAGACCCTCTAAAAATAATTTCAAAAATATATACATTATATGGTTGACACATAAACACATGTTTGAACACCATAGATCAAATTCTCCCACTTAGATATTCCTTGGACAACCCTCATTACCTTCTTCCCAAAAAGGAAGAGATCATAGAGGCATAATAAAAAGTATATATTAGAAACAACCTCAAGTCACTTAGATCTCTCCCTTGCAATCTTTCAATCCCAAGATGACTTTTTATCCCAAGCATTTCTTGAAAATTGTTAATCGCATGAAACATTTCTCATATGACCTTAGGATTCCCCTTTTCTAGCTAAGGGCATGTTTCCACTAGTATAAAATAGAGACAGATCAATAACCCCATGGTGATATGATTTTGTGTCTTTATTCTCTTTAGAAATGGAGATAGCGGACTTGGAAGCACTTTTTTAGGTGTCCTACCTACTATGATATTCAGGATGAGATAATTGTTTATATAGAGGCTTGATGGGTTCCTTAGCTACCTTTTTCTATCACCCCAACCATATGTGATTTTGACTTACCTTAATGAGGTTATCACTTTCAAATATTATGTTTTACAAGGGGGTATCCAAGACTACCAAGTTAATTACCTCATTTCTATCTATTCTAGTTGTTGGAGGTGTCAACGCCCTTTGGATGCATGAGTTTCAAAAAGACATTGGATACAAGTCAATGTAAGTGCATCCCTCTTTTTGAGCTTTCATTAGGGTATTCCAGCCCACTTATTCTTTCTCTAGGCATGATGAGTCAACTACTATTCATCATATAAGGCTAACTAGTTCCCCTCATTCATAATCCAAGTTGTAAGGGTGTGTATGTATTAGTGGTTATATCTTTGGCTCTAGAGGTTTTTTTGGCCATATAAGTTAAAAAAGGTGATTTTTGGTGGACCTTACTTTATTCTAACATTATACATCCAAAATCACTCATAGCCATTATCATTATTTAAGGGCATCATTAGATCTTATATTGGTGATTTGACGGTAATCAATGAAAGGCATACATGCATCAAAGTATAAATTTAAATAATTAAAAACATGAACTTTTAATTACCTAAGGAAATATGAAGCGATTTTGATGCAAACTCGAGTTATTAGTCATGATAAATAAAGGGTCGAGCCCATATATAAATAAGTGGCTTAAAGGAATGGAAAATAAGAGTCATGTAATTATGTGTAAGTCATGTGATTTATAATATATCAAGAATTAGTATTGTCAAGTACCTATGACTATATTTATATGTCTACAACCCCTCAATCATAAGATAACATAAATGTTTCATAAGCACATGATATAGATAAATGTGTAGCATGACCCATAAGTGAAGATGTACATGATCAACAACACTTCATTAATTAGAATACATTGGTTGGCAAAGTTCTATCATATTATTTGTCTTTGACATGTCAAGGCTTCTATGTATATGATGGTTTATTTTGAGCACAAGTATAAGCCATTCGAGCAAAATTCTACAGTTCTCAAATCTTCATAGTTCTTAGACCTTCACAGTGCTTGAACTATTGTTATATTTGCAAAAGCAAATCATTAGTGATTTTTTGTATTATCTTATAACTTTGTTATTTATATCGTCCTATATGAGTTATATTTCAAAGACTTGTGCCTTATTTATTATCTCACGGGTTCATGTTTCTTGTAGTTTTGAATTATGCTAAAGTTTTCACACTTTCACATTCTTCATGGACTTCATAGTTTTCATAATTCATCCATGCTCAAACCTTCCCATTACTATGAGATAATGAGATGGAGACACATGGCACTACCATGCCTCTTCATACTTCATAAATATTTTACTTAGTAGGAAAGGATTGACTAGGCTAAGGGGTGAAGTAATGATAAATTGCCACATTAAGAACAATGGAGGACTTCACAATAAGAACGACTCATCATTTTTGAAAGATGGACATGAAATGGTGTAATGTAGAGTAATGAAAATGGATCTTTAGTGTACATGTGGCATAAAATGTTAAAGTGTTAAATTTCTAAAATCCACTAGAAACTGTAAAAGTAATGACAGATGTAGGGTTCATATTCAAAAGAATTGATAGTTGATAAATCAATGGTTAAATAGTCATAAAAATCCCATCAAAGTCACCAAATGGCATCCCATGCCATTAATGTTCACTAATGAGGTCATTAACAGCCATTATAACAAATGTTAAAATCTCCAAAACCATTAAAGAATGTTACTTTGAGCTCAATATCAACATGAGAGAATTGTAAAATATGAGCATTGTCTCAGTGACCTTTTTTCATCCATAGATGAGAATATTTTAAACATAGAGTGATACACTATTATGGAATTCCAAGAGAATATAAGAGAATGAGATGGCTACAACTAATATGTTTATTTTCACCTATCACACTTCTACTATATTCAAAAATATTGTGTTGGGTAAGGAATCACTAGCTAATGTGTTTCGACATTACACAACTATGCTTGATAGAAATGTAAGAGAAATGCCAACTAAATAAGTGGGACCCAAATAACACAAAGTTCTTAGAGGCCCTGTTGGTGATGCAAAACATTGGTTTACATTTTTTTATAATTAAAGTCACAATGAAAATTAAAATTGAATAAAAGTTATTGTCATTATTTATTAGTACCTACCTGGTACTATTGTATTCTGCTATGTACCTAGGGATATGATACATTGATGTATATGGGTTGATGGAGATGCTGACATGTGGCACACATCCCCTTAGTTAGTTATATGGGTACAATATATTAGGATAATAGAGTAACTTGTGGAAGTAGTACTTTGGGTAATGGTCGGCCTACATTGGGATTAAGAGGTTATCCATCCATGGGTTAGATAGATGTATATATATAGGAGATGATTATCATGGTAAAGATATCAAGTAAGCACTGAGTCTTCTATTGTAAGAGGCTATTGGAGGTTGTCCCCTCGAAGAGACATTGTGGAGTTATTCCTTCTTAAAGGAATATTATATGGTGTTTCCCTACCTTAAGGGTATTTATGCATATATTGAATAATCAAGTTCATTACAAGTGGTATCAGAGCTTTGATTTGGGCAATTTGTGGAGTGAAACCCTAGTTTTTATTTTTTTGAATCATTAATAACTTTTTATTGGTTGCGAATTTTTCCAAATTTTTTTTACTATATATGGATAATATTTCAAATAAGTCATAGTAAAAAATAGAGATTTTTTGATTCGTTTTGAGGGAGTTATTGTTATTTTAGTGTTTATAACAATTTCGCTATATATTCCAAAATATAGGGAATTTTTATTCTAAATTTTTACTGGAGATGTAAGCAGATATAAGAGATGCACAATAAAAATTTCAAAATTTTTTGAGTTGTTTTAAGTGATTTGTTGTGATTTTATGGATCAGTTTTGACATTTTAGGGTTTCATGAACCTTAATTTTTTTTGTGGATCATGAAGTTGCAAACATTTTCAGGGGAAGATGATATTGATGGTAAAGAATGGTGGCTCCTTTTGGAGAATCATTTTACAAAAAATTTTGGGCAAAGATGATTACTTCTTTTTTTGTCTGGGCCTACACTAAATTGGTTTGATCAATTGAGCTGTACAGAAAGGTTTTCTTCATGGACAAAAATGGAAGAGATCTTTTTAGATCGTTGGGCTATAAAACAAGAAGTAGAAGAAGAAGAAGTAGAAGAAGAAGAAGAAGAAGAAGAAGAAGAAGAAGAAAAAGAAGAAGAAGAAATAGAAGAATCAGCAGAAGAATAAGAAGTAGAAGAAGCAATAGAAGAAGTAGATAAAGAAGAAGAAGTAGAAGAAGCAGTAGTAGAAGAAGAAGCATAAAAAGAAGAAAAAGAAATAGAAGAACAAGAAGAAGAAGAAGAAGAATTGGATGATAAAGGTTTAAATTATTTGGCTCTAAAGAAATCTGAGTCAAATTTTCAATTTCATGGATGCATTCAAAAGAAAAGGGTTATTGTGTCCATAAACCCTACCAATAAGTATAACTTCATCAACATGATTGTGTCCAAGCATCTACATGTTCAACCAAAGAATATCAAAGAGGTTCAAGTAGATGGTAAGAATATTTCAATGTTTCAAGATCTGAAGCTCATTATAGAAAAATATGTTTTGCATTCAAATTTTTATGCTTTGGATATGGATGATATGGATATAGTTCTTGGATATCCATGGTTAGAGACTTTGGGAACAATGAATATTAATGTTCAGAAAAAGTTCATGAAGTTTTGGTACAGGAAAAAGAAGATCACTTTACAAGATATCATAGTAAAAAAGGCACCAATAACAATCTAGGTAGATCATGAGGATGAGATGGAAATAGGTGATGAGGAGCATGATGAAGATTCAGATGATATAGATAAAGACACACTACAAATGAGCACTTAATCTACTCAAGAGACAAAGAAAGAAAAGGTGGAAGATGTAGAAGAAAAGGTGGATAAGGTCAAAGTATTGGAAAGGGTTGAGGTATATAGACACCCACATCATCATGAGAGGAAACAATCATGGAACCAGGTGAGGAAATGTCATAATAACAATCATTTTGTCTATACAGGAAATAAAATTTCCAATCATTATGGATATGCATGGAATCGAAAGAAAAAATACTATGGCACATTAAATGAATGGGGAAATCATTATGACTATGCATGGAAGAATACCTACTATGGTCATGGTTGGAATCAGAGAAGTGCGGCGAAATATAGTACATGGAATAAAAAGAGTAATAATTATGTTGGGACACCAAAGAAATATAATTATGATCATGAATGAAATCAGAGGAGCACAATGAATTTTGGACACAAGCTTGGAAAGATATCACCTGCCAAGATCACATATGGATGGTTAGGTGATCGAGATTGGAGACAAGTGTGCAATGATTTGAAGCGCACTCATTATTTAGTTTCTTCCTATGTTTTAGGGATGAAACATGTCAAAGAGGGAAGTAATGCTATATAACTAGGGATATGATATATTGATGTATATGGGTTGATGGAGATGTCGACATGTGGCACACATCCCCTTAGTTAGTTATATGGGTACAATATATTAGGATAATAGAGTAAATTTTGGAAGTAGCACTTTGGGTAATGGTCAACCTACATTGGGATTAGGAGGTTATCCATCCATGGGTTAGATAGATGTATATATATAGGAGATGATTATCATGGTAAAGATATCAAGTAAGCATTGAGTCTTCTATTGTAAGAGGCTATTGGAGGTTGTCTCCTCGAAGAGACATTGTGGAGTTATTCCTTCCTAAAGGAGTATTATATGGTGTTTCCCTACCTTAAGGGTATTTCTGCATATATTGAATAATCAAGTTCATTACAAGTGGTATCAGAGCTTCGATTTGGGCAATTTGTGGAGCGAAACCCTAGTTTTTTTTTGAATCGTCAATAAATTTTTATTGGTTGTGAATTTTTCCACAATTTTTTTACTAGATATGGATAATATTTCAAATAAGTCACAGTAAAAAAATAGAGATTTTTTGATTCGTTTTGAGGGAGTTATTGTTATTTTAGGGTTTATAACAATTTCACTATATCTTCCAAAATATAGGGAATTTTTATTCAAAATTTTTACTGGAGATGTAAGCAGATATAAGAGAAGCACAATAAAAAATTTTAAAAAAAATTGAGTTGTTTTAAGTGATTTGTTGTGATTTTATGGATCAGTTTTGACATTTTAGGGTTTCATGAACCTTAATTTTTTTTGTGGATCATGGCAAACATTTTCAGGGGAAGATGATATTGATGCTAAAGAATGGTGACTCCTTTTGGAGAATCATTTTACAAAAAATTTTGGGCAAAGATGATTACTTCCTTTTTTGTCTGGGCCTGCAGTACATTGGTTTGATCAATTGAGTTGTACAGAAAGGTTTTTTTCATGGACAAAAATGAAAGAGATCTTTTTAGATCGTTGGGCTATAAAATAAGAAGTAGAAAAAGAAGAAGCAATAGAAGAAGAAGTAGTAGTAGAAAAAGAAGAAGAAGAAATATAAGAATCCACAGACGAACAAGAAGAAGAAGCAATAGAAGAAGAAGCAGATAAAGAAGAAGAAGTAGAAGAAGCAGAAAAAGAAGAAAAAAAAATAGAAGAATCAGTAGAAGAAGAAGAATTGGATGATAAAGGTTTAAATTATTTGGCTCTAAAGAAATCTGAGTCAATTTTTCAATTTCATGGATGCATTCAAAAGAAAAGGGTTATTGTGTCCATAAACCCTACTAGTAAATATAAATTCATCAACATGATTGTGTCCAAGCATCTACATGTTCAACCAAAGAATATCAAAGAGGTTCAAGTAGATGGTAATAATATTTCAATGTTTGAAGATCTCAAGCTCTTTATGGAAAAATATGTTTTGCATTCAGATTTTTATGCTTTGGATATGGATGATATGGATATAGTTATTGGATATCCATGGTTAGAGACTTTAGGAACAATGAATATAATGTTCAAAAAAAGTTCATGAAGTTTTGGTATAGGAAAAAGAAGATCACTTTACAAGATATCATAGTGACAAATGCACCAATAACAATCCAAGTAGATCATGAGGATGAGATGGAAATAGGTGATGAAGAGCATGATGAAGATTCAGATGATATAGATAAAGACACACTACAAATGATCACTTCATCTACTCAAGAGACAAAGAAGGAAAAGGTGGAAGACGTAGAAGAAAAAGTGGATAAGGTCAAAGTATTGGAAAAAGTTGAGGTATATAGACACCCACATCATCATGAGAGGAAACAATCATGGAACTAGGTGAGAAAATGTCATAATAACAATCATTTTGTCTATACAGGAAATAAAATTTCCAATCATTACGGATATGCATGGAATCGAAAGAAAAAATACTATGGCACATTGAATGAATGGGGAAATCATTATGACTATGCATGGAAGAAGACCTACTATGGTCATGGTTGGAATCAAAGAAGGTACATGGAATAAAAAGAGGAGTAATTATGTTGGGACACCAAAGAAATATAATTATGATCATGAATGAAATCAGAGGAGCACAATGGATTTTGGACACAAGCTTGGAAAGATATCACCTACCAAGATCACATATGGATGGTTAGATGATCGAGATTGGAGACAAGTGTGCAATGATTTGAAGCACACTCACTATTTAGTTTCTTCCTATGTTTCAGGGATGAAACATGTCAAAGAGGGAAGTAATGCTATGTACCTAGGGATATGATATATTGATGTATATGGGTTGATGGAGATGCCGACATGTGGCACACATCCCCTTAGTTATATGGGTACAATATATTAGGATAATAGAGTAAATTTTGGAAGTAGTACTTTGGGTAATGGTCAACCTACATTGGGATTAGGAGGTTATCCATCCATGGCTTAGATAGATGTATATATATAGGAGATGATTATCATGGTAAAGATATCAAGTAAGCATTGAGTCTTCTATTGTAAGAGGCTATTGGAGGTTATCCCCTCAAAGAGACATTGTGGAGTTATTCCTTCCAAAAGGAGTATTATATGGTGTTTCCCTACCTTAAGGGTATTTCTACATATATTGAATAATCAAGTTCATTACATATTCACCTCTGATGTTTACTTCGATCAACTCTTTCCTACCAACCAATTAACTATTTTTACCTATTATGAATGCCATCAATTTATCAAAGTTTATAGAGAGGTGGTAATAAAATAATATCTTTCCTAGTTATAGTTAAATAGTGAATAATTTGAAAAGTGGCAGCGAATCAAAAGCCACATGATACACTTTTAGGTTGTTTAACTCAAGGTTTTTATGTTGAAGGATAATGATGTCATCAACTAATAACTACCCTCACAAATAGGTGTTGAGGAGGTAACAGGCGTTGTGGAGGAAACAGGGGTTGTGGAGCCATGTATTATGCATGTATCATGATCATAAAGCCACTTGTTTGAGTTGTGACTGGAAATGCCCATTTTGGTGATCTAGATGTGTTTGACAATTGTAAACTAAATACTTGTTTATTTAGGGGGTCTGATCAAGACAATTGAGCACACTAATGTATATGCCATTTTAACTTCTACTTATTTTTTAGTTGGGATCTTTCGCAACTACAAGGGTGGGGGCATATTTCATCGTCACCATAAATTCGAGCGAAGGCCTCGTTGATTTTCATTATGTTGTCTTTGTTAATCCATTATTAATTCCATAGAGGGGATAATTTATATATACTCAACTACCATTTTTTTCCATTCAATATTTCATAGTATCCAACTGGGGTAAACAACATTTTACGTATACACAACATGGAGAACAAGGCATCTATAAAATCTTGGTATGGTATTAACATGTTTTGTCAAAATAAAATGCATTATGGGCACATTGATTAAATTTCCTGTTAGTCTTTATGCAATAGTATTTTATCCTATTATTATCACACAGTGGAATGTGTTTCATTGTGACTGTTGTATATGACTGCTAATAGTAAATTGGTAATATATATATATGGGTGTCAATTTTATAAATGAATGAATTTCAATTGTGCTCTCTCTAGATTCTTTAAAATATTTGTATATAACAGAACTTGCCTGCATTTGTAATTGATACACATATAACTAGATACAATATTGATATCAATTCATAGCTATATGGGTTATTGATGGTTGCAATTTTGTAGATGAATATTTGTGTAAATGGAATAAATTTGGCTAGTTTCATTCATTACTTGATACTACTTGAATTAATTTCTGATTATTTCATATTGTTCATTGTAGAACTATAAATCAACACAACCATGTTTGCATGTATGTTGAAATGAAAATCATAAGCTTCACGTTTGATCAATTGTTTAATAAATAGTTTATGTTCAATAGAACATTTTGATTACAATAATTCTTGTTTCATCAAAGCTCGATGGCATTGTATAGCTAGTTCTCAATACATCAATCATATGGTGGGTGCAGGATAAAAAAATCAATTCATGTGGATTTTACTGGTTATTAATGGGTACCTTCATAATAATGTTTGCTTTTTGCCACCTATGGTTATAGTGCCTTGTCTCTTGGTTTTGCCAATCCTAGTTTTTTAAGCAAGGAATGAGGGCTTGCATACAAGATGAAAGCTATATTATGTTATTTCTAATACATTATTTATAGCTATAGTCAGATGGCAACTTCATCTATCCACGCTTGTTTTATGTGGTTAGTTATTTATTTCCTACTTTTTTGCAAGGATGAAACATAGTCCAATAGATGGAAGACTACCTCCAAACTCTAGTGTAAGGGTAGGTACTAATGGCGTTCTATGACACTTGTTTATAGATTTGTACTAAGAAGTCAAACTGAAGTAAATAATTTTAAACTACTATATTCAAAATTTGCATGAATAATTTATTTTTAGTATGGCGGTGGCTATTCTTATTTATTCATATGCATTCTCCCTTTTTGAAGAGAGGAGAAATTTTGGAATTAATGGAAACACAGTATTTGTGAATGTCTTGTGAGTTGTATTATTTCTTATTTTCATGCTCAAAATTTTAATAATAAATTAGAGATGTTAATCGAATGAGTTAATTGAATGAAATTTGCTTGTTTAGTTTGTAGATTAGTTAAATTGTGCATTAGTTATTTTGACTAACTTATGATTATTTTTTATTGGTATATTTATCTTGTTAATTGGACGTGCTAGTTAGCTATCCCATAAGCCCTGAATTATCACTATGGGATTCAATTACAGGTCTGTGTTTGCATCCGACCCTTATAATTCCTTGTCATATTTATTTAGTTTTGATCCTATGTTAGAGATAGTTAAATATCAGTGACTGACATTGAGTTTAAATCAAGTGCCCATTTTTATGGTGTTCTTTGAGATTTATATAAATATATTTGCCTTGATTTACCTTGAAAAGGTCTCATCACTGTCAGCTAATTTTGACAAACAAAGGGTCGAGCCCACATATAACGAAGTGGCTTAAAGGAATGTTGAATAAAAGTCATGTAATTATGTGTAACTCATGTGGCTTAGGATGTATCAAGAATTAGAATTGTTAAGTACCTATGAACAAATTTATGTGTCCAAAACCCTTCAATCATAAGATAATATAAATGTTTCATGATCACATGATATAGATGAATATGTAGCATGACTCCTTAATATATGAGAACTAAATAATATAAAGGCATGGAAATTAATTTACCATAAGTGGTAACTTATCACGTGTAAGATCTAGAATCTAAATAATAAATATAGAACCATAAGTGAAAGGGGAAAAATTTACTCCATACATAGGGTATATTGATAATAAACATTTGTGTACAATGCCCCCATAGGAAAATAAGTGATATAAGATAGAAACTATAGTATTATGCCCCCATTGGAAAAATATGTATATAGATGTGATCAATATACACTAATTACAATATGTTAGTTGGCAGAGTTTTATCTTATTATTTGTCTTTGGCATGTTAATGCCTCTATGTATCATGTCAAGATCCATAGTTGATTGTATCATGTCAAGATAAACTCCAACATGCCTTAACCAAAAAAATGAATAGAAAATCTTTTCCTACTAGGACATGTCAAAGATGCCCTAATTATATTTTGAGATAATGCAATGCTATAAAACTTGGTTTGGCATTACAAGAGAGAGTAGAATTGGTTTCAGCAACATTGACATCCATGGAGCTCATGTTTTCACTTGGTAATTCAGTTCTTTTCTACAGAGGCTCAAAATCATTGAACTGCTTGAATGTAGAAAATGATTAATGTTCTTTCAGTTTTCTCTGCTACATTGTCATTGCCATCCCTATGGTATTATTGTTTCTTCAGTTAATACATTTTCCTTAAACAAACTTGGTGGAAATATAGGGAATTAGATGTAAAGCACAAGTTGTGAAAAGATATCATTCAATTAAGTAACTTAGCCAAAAGTTGCAATGTCCAAATTGAAGCACACTAGTGAAATTTATCATATTTTAACTTTGATAAGAGGGATATATAATAATTTAAAAATATGTCAAGCTTGTGAGTTACAACTCATATGGACCAGCTAGGACTTAAACCTAGGACCTTCCATTTATTGCTGGAGTGCTATATCAACTGAGCTACTGGCTGCCCCTCTATGGCCAACCCATCATCGATCCAGGTGTGGCTTATTTATGACACCCCCCCTTAAGCCAGACTACAAGTGCTTGGGGATCCTAGCCTGGCTCTATACCACATGTGAGCTACAACTCATATGGACCGGATAGGACTCAAACTTAGGTCCTTCTATTTTATTATTGGAGTGCTCTACCAATTTAACTACTAGCCCCTCTATGGCCAACCCCTCTAGCTCATTTAGTATATAACTCAAGCAATAAATGAAAGGTCCTAGGTTCGAGTCCTAGCTAGTCCATATGAGCTATAACTCACATGTGGTATCGAAGCCAGGCTAGGATCCCCAAGCACCTATAGTGTGGCTTAAGGGGGGTGTTGGAAATAGGCCACACCCAGACTAAAGATGGGTTGGCCATAAAGGGACCAGTAGCTTAGTTGGTAGAGCACTTAAACAGCAAAATGGAAGGTCCTAGGTTTGAGTCTTAGCTAGTCCATATGAGCTATAGCTCACAAAGCTAGACCAGACACTATATTTTTCTAAAAAAAACAACACAACTCAAATCCTTCAAGTAGCACCTAGATGAGTTCCATTATAAAATGGATATCTTTTGTGTAGAGCTCAGAGGAAAGTTGTTTAATAATATGGTAAAGATCTTGGGTGAGTGGATTCTCTTCTACTATAATTGAAAATTTATGCATTCTTATATCTTCTATCTATTTCCTTAGAGTTTCCATCTCAATTTAAATTATATAGGCAAAGCAAAGAAAAAAGGTCCTGCCTAGAGCTCATAACTACCCACTTCAGCTAATAAGCTCACTTACCTGGGCTTGGAAAGCAATTACTTTAAGCGGGCAAGGAAGGGTCTGATAGTTTTGCATAGTGTTTGGAAAAATTTAACTTAAAAAATGGTACTTATGTGCATAAAAATATGGAAATCTTTCTTATCACGTCAGCACAATATCCTCTGCTTTGGCTCATGCAGAGCGTGGTAGCTTATTGTCACTTTTTATTATTAGAATACATTCAATGTCAATAATCTTGATTACTTAAATTAACCACATACTTGAATGATTCCCTTCAAATTTTCAATCATACCTACACATCAACCTAGGTATAGAATACATTGTTTTTAGTTAAACTCTGCACATGTATTTTTTAACGGGGCATAGCTCTTAATGAAAATATGGCATCATCAAGCTATTTACTCTGGGTTGCACACATGAATTTTAAATGTATTTTAGAAAGTAATATTTAGACTAAAAATAGGTATTATGTTTTAAATATGTTTTAATAAAATGTAATAAGTAAAAATAATTTACCTTTATTAAAAATTGATGTGATGTTAAACTCTGTAAGATATGATGTCAAATTCCAGAATTTATCAAGACTTCCCCTGAGCCTAGGGTACAAGTGCATTGGTTGGCTAGGTGCATAAGAAAAGGGGTGAGTGCACTCTTAATGTTATGAGATAAAGTATATAAAATTTATAGAAGTGCAGTGAAGGAGCACCAAAAATAATGTTAAAAGTAAAACAACACACCACAAAAAAAAATATATATAAATACATATCCAACTCTTCTAATACCACTTTTGCTTGATCTTTCTAGAGTGCAATTGACTCTTCCTTTTGTCAATGATGGCCATGCTTACTTAGGTACGAGGTAGGCATAGGGGAATTTTAAACTTGAGCCTCAGTCCAAACAAACTCCATAGCATGTGCATCCCTGATTGTAAAACCCTGTTTGTTAAGGTGGGTTGAAATCTTGGTCCTACATTGTATAAAGTCTCTCTATACATATTTCATGATCTTTCATTGTAGAGTTGTATAACTTGTGGCATTGATCTTAATAAGAATTGAAGGATAGCCGAACATAGTGCACATAGAATTAATGCATGTAAAGATGAATAAATAAATATTTCAACGAATATATTCTGCACACACTTATTAATCTGAATAATATATTTTGGATATTACATACATATATATAGGAATAATGTCCTATAACAACTCCCAAATATTTTCTCACCTATAAAACTTCCTATAATAGTGAAAACCTAAATACAATATATTTTTAAAACAAATAACAATATATCACAACAATATATATTCTAACTCACCGTATTAATCATACGGTTATAACCACTTAACTATTTACTATTTACTATCCAGTAAATCTCAACTTATTTACTATTTACCATCTCAGTAAATATCCCATGTAAACATTATCCATAACATTCACCTTCCTAATGTTGACATGGTACAACATAACTCCTTTTTCTACTATAATGTGTTGCATGAGCTTGCCTCATAATATAGATCAAAGAAAGATGTGTAAACTTTCAACTAGCTGACTATCTTATTGCACATGACCACAACTATGTAAAGAATGCATCCCACATTTACTTCATGAAAATAATGCACTCAGGGTTCCACTGGTGGATCATCTTCATAAAAAAGGAAGGTAGTCAGAGGATTGCTACACCAGTAAAAGTTTATCTACCTTTTTTAACATTTATGGTTTTCTGAATCAACCACCAACCATTTTCAAATCTATGAGTGTTACAATAAATTTAGAGACACACTCTACAATGTTTTCTACTAGGATTTAAAACATTAAGATTTTGTTCACATGTTATGCATACCAAACTGAAACCGAAAGAAAAAATACACTGAATGTGACATTTGACCTTGCAAAAAATTAACTTCTTATTTGTAGCCACTGTGTACGATCGTGACACTCAATCTCACATAGCAAAGAAGACTGCGACTGCTACTAATAGTATTCTTTGATTTTAACCGGTTTGATTATGAATGGAAAATGAAATATTTCTCTATGTTCCCCTCCCACAATGTGAACATTTCCAAAAAATAAACACACTAAAAAATTGGAATCCATACCATGCTGAAATGAAATAAACACCACATTAAGTCACCAAAATATTGATGCAAGCCCATCGTTGGCAATTGATGAGAAGTCACTGAAAGACCTCCATCCTCCGTGTATCATCTATCCTCCAATATAGGATACTACTTATTCAACCAGTAAAGATACAACTCCCCAATATTATCTTATAAAACTTTCTATAATAGTGCAAACCTAAATACAATATATTATTATAACAAATAATAATATATCACAACAATATATGCTCTAACTCATCGTATTAATCATATGGTTATAATCACTTAACTATTTACTATCCAATAAATATCAACTTATTTACTATTTACCATCCTGGTAAATATCCCATGTAAACATTATCCATAACATATCTCCCATTTTGCAAAATACACAAATTCCAACTTGATCATTATGTGGAATTATTTGACTTTCTTTTCCTACTTCAATAAGATAAAAGGAAGCACCAACTCTAGTTGCATGTTGAACAATGACGATGACATATATTTAAAAGAGGTGACAATAATCTATAGTACGTAAAAATAAAAATTCTTCATTTTTCATTAATATAATATTTATTTTAGCATTATATTATTATATATACAATAAATATTTAATATTATTTAATACAATATATTATTAATAATATATTGTATTATATAATAGTAAAGTGGGTATTTGTAAAGTGAAAGAGTGTAAATTGGTAATCGTATCACATTCAAAATTCATGAAAGAAACAAAAAAATCTAATATTTTTTGTGAAGGTGATAGTGAAAAATGATGTGAGTTTTTTCATATGGTATGACAATCGTTATGCAAGGATAAGACAAATTTTAATGATGATCCTAAATAATGGTGAATTGGTGGGGAAAGGCAAGCCCATATAGAAAATGCAAGTTGTGAAAGATATCAAAGTGCACTGGGTGGTGTTGGTGAGGGGCAATGATAGATTATTTTAATGAGAGATTCAAATAAGCCCAAGAAAATACATGTACAAAGTTCAATGATAAGTCACATCTAATAATGCAATCTTTAGCTTCCACCATACTATTTCAATTAACTAATACACAATTGAAATATGTGTAAGATATCCAATGACTCTTTTAAAAACATAGATAATGCACCATGTGTCAATTCAAATAAGTCAAAAATTAAATTGATAAAAATTCTAACTATGTTAACTATATAAAACTATTTTAACCTTTTAGGACTTAATAAATGTAAAGCTTATGTTGTTAAAGCGCTGTGTATATTAAATCAAGGTAAAAATATGAAATAAATATAGCTATTGATTTGTTACGAAATTGACTTAATTTGACCTTTCTAAAAATAAAAATAAATAGTGCAAGTAAGAACTTAGATGAAAAATGACTGAGACAAATAATCTAGAGGTTGAAAACTAAGGCAAAAGTTTGTTTGAGTGTCACAAATAGAATCCAGATGTCAAAACCCCTCCTAAATAATAGCGCCCTAATTGGATAGTATCACCATGTGGTGTTAGTGTCCTTGTTTTGGTGGTAGTGTCCTTTGTACAGGACTATCCCAAGTTTTAGGGTGCACCTATATCTGGATCTATAAGGTCTATTCCTATGTACATGAGTTCTGAAACCCTATGTATGGCCTATTTTGACTAAATGTTTGAGTAAACTTTAATCCTCCATATTATTAGGGCATCTAGTTGATACAAGTTGAAAAGTGTATTTGTTAGTGGAGTAGGCTAGACATCCTCAACACCCCATTGTGATGAGAGTTGCTTACATACCAATACTTTGAAGAGAGATCAAGATCGATGTATTTCTCCCCACATAAATGTTAGTGCAAATGCAAGTGAAACTATTATTATAGTTGACTTGATTACTTTAAATTTAATTGAGATTAGAAACATAAATAATATAACCTTAGGAATGTTGTAAATGGTAGTATGCAGAAGTAGGGCAAAATAGGGATTGTTAACCTTAATTGTGCATAACTTGTTCTATGTTTACATATTTAATTTACATCTGATTTCCATCTAGTATTTAGAGGGCTAAAAATCATGTATTTATATTATTTTTGTGCTTTTTTGGGTGCTAAAAAAGGTCTAAGCTGACCCTAGGAGGTCTGAGATTTGAAAAGAGATCCATTTATAAAAAAATGAGGAAAATGATAGTATCACCATTATTGGGACACTAGCACCATATGGCACTACTATCTGTATTATGGCATTAGTGTTCAAGTGGTAGAACCCTAATTAAGAAGGGTCATGATACAAGAATGAGGGTCTGGGACTGCTTTAGGGATGACTAGGGATGTTTGTGTCCCACACGAAAGCTAGATAAGTGTGAAAATAGGTTTTAAGGTAGGTCCAAGGCTAAGCTAGGGATAACTGGTCTCAAGTAACACTCTTAGCACTCAAGTGTCATTTTTAGGTGATTAAATTTATGCCCTCCACCCGCCCTCCTCCCTTTATTCTATAAATGCAATAAAGTGAAATACCTAGGATAAAGGAAAAAATAAGTGTACCTAAACTTATCTAAAAGGTGAAGCCCGTAGGTTTGGATCTAAGCATATGAAGCATGTTATAATGCGTGTCTTGAAATTGAATCACATATAGATAAGTCCTTAAGATATATTAAAAGCAAAGACAAAACTAAGTAAAAAATTGAAACTAATAAAAACTGAGTAAAGGGATAAAAGAGAGGAAAAAAATGAATACACCTTACTGTGTGTAGGAGCCAATACATAAACCTAGTGATACCCTATATGTGTGCATGTATATAATGATCAATTGATGAATATATTGGACTGAGCTGATGGTTTGCTCAATCCTCATGTGTGGGTGTCTCAAGAACTCAATCTAGTTTTGAATCCATCATTGACTACCCATGTGTAGTAGATGAATCTAAAATTAAAACTATGTGATGTAACTAGAAATGTCTAACTAGGAATTTGGCTTTATAGCCACTCGGGTATATTTGGTGGCTCCAAGCCACTTGGGAATGCCAATGACTATAGATGAAGGCATGAAACTAGTGTGTAATCTAGAATATGATGTCTTATGTATACAACATAGATAATGACATGGAATTTGTCTTTCCATTTGATCAACCAGTGTATAAGTGAGCAAATAGAAATAATGTGTCATACGTGTATGCCTCCAAATTTGATATCTAAGCATATGGATTCTAGATTGCATTGTAATAATCTATGTCTAAGTATCTTATCTTAAAATTGAAATGGTCATGTCATGCATGATGCCCCAAATATGATCAAACTGGTATGAATCTGAGCTAAACTGAGCAAACCTGGTAAATCTATAACTAAACTAGTGCAAACATAGATTATACCTACTGTACCTTTCTAGCCAATCTATATTTTTTGAAACTAAGGCTATTGGACAGTAGCACCATGTGGTGCTAGTATCTTAATTTGGGATCTTATGTCCATCTACTCTAATTTATTTGTAAATATACTAATCTTTGTGTCACTATTTTCCCATTGAATTTACCTAAGTTTGAATTTTATAATCTGAGTCTGTGTGCTGAAAAATATATTGTGAGTGCATTATAAGAGCCTAATCTTTGTGATAAATTGATGTAAATTCCCCATCTTTTGAGGGTAGTTGTTAAACCAGTACAAGAACTGCCCTAAAATAAATACTCTATAAGATGTGTGTTAATTAGAGCATATGTGATATCTACATAATAATCCAATATAATGTGCATACATAACATTAGAATGTAAGATAATCTAGGCATAAATTTGTAATGTGTGGTGTATGTTATGTATAGCTTTCACAAAGATGTCAAGATATATATAACAATGAATATAACAATAAATCTAATTAATAGATGAGTAACTACCTAGGGGAATGGGGCATGACATCTATCACGACACCCAAGTAGGAAGGGGAGATGCATGAGGTCCCTCATGGCATCTAAAACTAGAGTGTGTAACAAAAAAGAGACAAGTGTCATGGCCATGATGCATACATGAAAGCATACATACAACACACATGAGGCACATAAAGTAGGCCAAGGGGCCATAATATAAGGGACATGGGCACATGTCACTAAATCTGAGAAAGGAAGACATACAAGGACATGTTCAAATATACACGTACATAGATAATAAGTAATCTAGCTTAGATCCACATAGAAGGACATGTCTAAATGTATACATACATAATTAGGAAATCACACACAAGGACATGGGCACATGTCCAAAGCATACATACTATGAAAAGAAGTGGTATAGAGCCAAATAGTAATGGAAAATTCAAATGCCCTTGAATAGAATAAGCATAGAGATACAATCAATTCTAAACTAGAAAAACTAGAAATGAAACTATGCATGAACATGTAATACAAATTTGTGTAAGAGCCAAGATGTACATATATTGAGTCTAAAGTAGTAATAGTTGAAAAAATATATAAGTGTATCATGATCAATATCAAGATATAATAATTCTAAATCTATGATGTAATTTTTATAAATATGTAACCTGGTAATCAAAACTGTGTATAGTGTGCCCCTAAATGGGCGAATGTGTCAAATGAAGAACTAAATTATCGATGTATATGCCCCCAGTGGGTAGATAATATAAAATATGGATTGGTTTAGTGGACCTAAGTCTTGTAGTAATTTGAAAGCACTCAAAAATAACAAGTGAATCATTTTATGTATGATAAACCCAACTATACTAAGATAACTAACATATGTAATGTCTAGCAAATATAAGAAATGTAAACATGGAAATGCATACAATCTGTAATTTTATACTTTCTAAGTAAGTATTTGAATGTTTTTGTGTTTTTGACATATTATATTATTTTTGTATTTTTTGGATATAAGCTATGTACAAACAACATGAAAAAAAACTATATACAAAGAGCAAGAGAGAAGGAAAGTATGTCGAAGTAAATACTAGAAATAAATGTGATAGTGTACAACCAAAGTGCAATGCCTTTCTAGATCCAAGATCATATCTATAGGATGTGGATAATAAAATGGTGGATTAGGTAGGAGGTTATCCAATGTAAGATATTGGATATGTCTAAACTCAAATAATTCCTCACCATCACAATCATCATACCATTCTATATGTATCAGTGGATCCTTATCCTTGGCATTAGTCTGGATTCTATGTATCCTAATAACATTTTGGTTTACTATGTAATATGCCTATCATATGACCTTAGCATAAACCACATTGGACTATAGAGTATCTATATGAAACATGTGGTTCTCATCTGTGTCATCATGTAAAATGTAGACCATGTGTCTTTCATGACTAAATGTCAAACATCTATCTGATCGATCAAAGATGGCATCCATCACCTATAACCATGTAATTCTAAGTGTAACATGTAAATGAGTGCCCCTAATCATGATAAAGAATAATGTGTTATCAACCATGGGGCCATATGCAACTAGCAGTGTGATATGTCTAATGGAATCTTGACAATGTATGGCATGATGTAGCTTGTTTTACTAATAGCCCATGTACTGTAAAAATTCCAAAGTACAAGTATTAGGATAAAAATCCTCATCTATATCCACATGGGGGATGCATCCATATGCAACAAAAATATGGATAGTCAATGGATCATTCCATGAGTATTTGTGTTGATGATGATTTTATCATGGTGCATGTATCTATGGAGTTGGAGGCTATATAATATGAATAGTGCCCTGAGCCTTTAATTTATTCAACTTATGATATAATGTTGAGCATGTATTGGTATCATGTCTTGTAAGTCCATGAAAATGAAAAATAGGGTTGACCTTCCTACTATTATAATCTACTAATAGATCTATGATGAACTGTGGGTAACACCATCAATCCTCTATCAAGTAATATCTGTAGAATCTTGTGTGGTCGATCCTATGAACTCCCTACCTAAATATGTATAACTTGGTCTATATACATATATGTAACCACATGTACTAAATGAATGGAGGGATATGTCACTAATTGTAAATGACTAGGGGAGCCTATAGCTATAGGATTATGAACCAGTGGCACTACCAATGTAGACAAAGGTATGAGTGTAGTAGAACCATCTTTGTACTCTTATGGGTCCACTGGTGTGAAGTTTAGTCGACATAAATAGTCATGAAAGTTAATAGGTGTTGGATTATCCTATATGGTGGCCTAATAATCTGTGTTGGATTTATGGATGTATAATTCTTCTGAGTTAAGAAGTAATGGTAATTGTGTTATGAGAATCTCATAATCCACCCTGGGTGGGGATATTTGTACTATGGGAGGGTCCTCCTCCATCATGGGTGAAGGTAATTGTGTTGTAGGAAGATTTAGAAAATGTGTAGGAATAGTCTTTCTAGACTCCAAAACCTCATATGTATGCATCTACTCAATTGGAATCTTGTATGATGGGGACTCTATGAGAAAATGAGGTGTCCCCTCTGAAGATGTACTCAGGGTAGTAGGCTTGGTGAGTTTGAAATATATGAATGGTTGGTTATCTATTTCACAAGTGTATAAGTATCTATCATTAAAAACTTGATGCATCAGTGCAAAGTAGAGCATACGACCTCCATAGCATGTATCCAAGGTCTCCCAAGTAATAAGTTGTAATGCAAATGATTAGGCATCACTTATCATTATGTAAATAGGGTTTTTGCTCTACTGTAATATCCAATGTAATAGACCCCAATATTTGTCTAGGAATAACATCAAAACCTTTGATATTCTTACATATCTTCTGAATGGATGTTATATCAACGCCCATAGTCTATATAAATATGAGGTTGCATATATTAAGCCCTGAACAACTATCAATTAGAACTCTTTAAATAACAATGGTATTGATTTGTACTTGAATAAAAATTAGTAATGATTGCAAATCCTCATTTAAAAAAGATATAACATCCTCAATGCCCTTGATAATGTTCATGACAGATGTAAAGTAAGCTAGTTATGTGTCACAAGGCAAAGATGTATGATTGAGTGTTTGAAAAAGAATATCTTCGAAAATAGTTACCTTTTGAATTAATTCTAATACAAATATCTTAACCAATGTATTTCTCAACTAATCCACAATATCAAATGATCTGTGTTGATCTTTGCATCCCATCATAGTGTGATAGGGACAAAGAGGGGTGGTGGTATTACATTGTTCCTATATAGGTTGAAGAGGCACCCTATTCTATCTACTAACAGATAAAATTGTGGGAACTACTATTTTTTTAGGGTAAATAGTAGAGGTAGGATGGAAATGAATACAATCAACTAGTTTAAGTGGGAATAGAATAAAAGGAGTCTTTTTATCCCTTTGTCATTGAGTAGTAACTGAGGTAACTCAAAATGAGCCATGTAGCAATGATCCAAATAAGAATGGGACTCACATGAGGGAGGACCAATGTGGAAAGTAATCTTAGCTCTAACATGATCCATGAGAGGAGTGACATACATGTGTATTTTTCTATAATCGTAGGTAATAAGCATGCTAAATAAACCACAAGACTTTGTACCATAAAGTTAAAAATGGCATCCATCATGATAATCATGGTGATAGGATGCAAACTAAAAACTGAGTAGATGCCAGAAATTAGAAAGGAAACCCTAATTGTGCACTAGGGTTTTGAAATAATGTACTTGAAGTAAGTCAGGTTCACCAAATGTTTTGACCTTTTAGGACTTAGTGAATTTAAATCATATGTTATTAAAGCACTGTGTATAGTAAATCAGAGTGGAAATATGAAATAAATATAGCCACTAATTTGATATAGAACTAGCTTAATCTAGCATTTTTAAAAATAACAATAAATAGTGAAAGTAAGAACTTAGATGGAAAATGATTGAGATAGATGATCTAGAGGATGAAAAGTGAGCTAGAAGCTAATCTAAGTGTCGTAAACAAGATACATGTATCAAAACCCATCCTAGGTAGTAGCTCCTTAATTGGAATATATCACCATGTGGTGTTAGTGTCCTTATTTTGGTATTAATGTCCTCTATGTAGGATTGTGTTGAGCTTCTAGGTGCACCTATGTTTGGATTTTTAAGGTCTATTCCTACATGCATCAGTTTTGAAACCCTGTATATGACATGTTTTGATTGAATTTATGATCAAACCCTAATCATCCATATTACTAGGGTATATATTTGATATAAGTTAAAAAATTTATTTGTTAGTGGGGTAGGCTAGACATCCTCAACACCATGTTATGATGAGAGTTGCCTACATACCAATACTCTAAAGATGGATCAAGCTGTATTTAGTTCTCCCCACTTGAGTGTTGATGTAAGTGCAAGTGAAGCTAGTATGGTAATTGACTTGAGTGCTTTTAATGTAATTGAGACTGAAAATATGAGTAGTTTGAGCTTAGGAATGCTATAGTTGGTAGTATGCAAAAGTACGATAGAATAGGGATTGATAACTTTAATTATGCACAAATTGTTCTAAGTTTGCATTTATAATTTAAATATGATTTTTATCTAGTGGTTAGAGGGATAAAAGTCATGTATTTATACTATTTTGGTGCTTATGTGGGTGCTAAAAGAGTTATAGGTCGACCTTAGGATGTCTAAGATTCAGAAAGATATGCATTTGTAGAAAAAGAGGGAAAAGACAGTAGTGACATTATTAGGACAATAACACCATGTGACACTACTATCCTTATTATGGTACTAGTGTGCAAGTGGCAGAACCCTAGGCATAAAAAAACAAATGCAATAGTGAGGGTCTCAGACTAATTTAGGGATGATTAGGGGCATCTATGGACCACAAAAAGTCTGTATAAGTGTGAAAATAGGCTCTAGGATAGGTTTAGGGATAAGCTAAGGATAGGTGGTCTCAATTAGCACTCTTATCACTCAAATCATCATTTTTAGATGATTAAAAAATCCTAATTAGATAACTCTAAAACCAATTAGTCAAAAATTAGAAAAGACTTCTTCAATGAAAGATGCCTCATATAATCTAATTGAATGATGCATGATGCCATATGTAAATATATATGGATATAGATATTTAAAAGTTTTTATATTCTCATTCTTAGTAACACTAACAATAACTATTGTATTCGTAACAATAGTACTTATTTCTCTTTATTTGGTGAATGGAAAAAAGGTACAATTTCTGTGAGGACCACAAGTGAAATCAATTTCGGGTAGTTTTTCAAATGAGGGTTTGAATGTAAACCAATTTAAACATGATCTCTCTAAGCACTATGGTAGCCTAATCCCTCACAACACAATCATGCATAATCTGAACAAAAAGGATTTTGAAAGGACTCTCAAAATCTTTGACCTAACTAAATGCTCTCAAACATATGGTCATCATGATAATATATGGTTGAAAAAAATACCTCAAAGAGATAATGTGTTCATTGAGATGACCCTTGTTTCAATCATGTATTTAGTAACTTAAACATTTTGGTGGAAGCTTCATATTGAATTCACATATGTGTCATGTCACTGAACTTTGCATTTTTGTCTAGTCAAGCTTATTAAAGCCCATTGCTTAAAATACCCTATCATTACCCATCACCATTACCACCCACCTCACCTTGAAATGTTTCATCACTTCCAATTTTTGTGTGGCTTTTCCCTTACCATCCAAATAGGGTCAACATTCATGGGTTTCACATGAGACACAACTACTAGTTTACACTCTTTCGTGTAATCCTTAGAGAGTTTTTTACAATCATCATAGGTTTGATATTGATTGTGGCCAGTGAAAAAATTGATTTATTTCTCGTAAATAAGAAGAATGAAGTTCTTGAGCATTCACCTAAGTTATGAGTTTATAATGACCAATCTAGAAGAGAAGGTGTAACAACCATATCAAAGGAGATAATTTAAATGAACAACATAATAGCATATCTAGAGAAGGACACAATTGGGAGATGAATAAAGAAGGATATATTCAAAGACACTTTTGTTTCACACATGATTATGAACTTGAAAATATGCAATGAAAGATACAAGATACAAGCATACAATCATCTCTAGAGGTGGAATATTTTTTATGCAAAAAATGATAGTAATCAATTCTCATGACACCTTCGTCCACCCTTGACAATAAAAAAACCAATAAAAAATGTTGACTCCATGTAAGCTACAGACCCCTTTGAAATGGGTGAAGGGCATGTAAAGTTTTGAATTTATTTATTTAGACTAAAATTAATGAACTTACTAAAAGTTTTATTTTATGATTTATTTTTTGTCTATTAAATGGAAAGTAGAGTACCATTGCACATGAATTAATCTAAGATGTAAATGATAATGATAGACAAATTGTGACTAATAACATGGGAGATTGAAAAAGAGTTTCTAAGTCATAGGTATACCGATATGTTATTAATTAGTCTTGTGGAGGCCATATGGAATGATTTATATGTGATTTGAGAGTAGTTTGTTGGTAGGGAACCATATTGTAATTCATTTGGATTAGACTATGTAGGTAATTTAAGGTTTGATGTTTTAGGCTTCGAGAAGAATAAAGTCTCACAATGGAAAATATTAAATTCATCTTGTCTATATACAACAATATTTATTACCTACGTAACTTTAAAATAATATGTCTCACTGGTCTGAGCTTTTCATGTTAAGAAACTTACAAGTTTTATTGCATGAATACAACCCCTAGACTCAAGAGGATTAATGTCATGGTGATGCTCTTCCTTATGAGAGTCTTAATGAAGATGCATCTAAAATTTATTTTAATTGACATTGGAACTTCCCACTTAATGGTAACGATGCATTTGTATTACTTTAGAGAATATGCATATGACTATTGATATTGGAAGTGAAACTATCGACAGGTGAAAGATTAAATTTTTTTAGCATATGAATGAGCTAACACACCACCTAGTAAAGTAGTGCATATTTGTCAAACATTTTAGGCTTCAGGAAGAATATGGCTTCAAAATAAAAAACATTAAATTCAGCTTGTATGAATATGACATTGTTTCATGTCTTTGTACATTGTTAATCCTTATTTAATTTTTCCATGTGTTAATAATATGCAAGTGGTGAAAGATTTCAATATGCATTGGGTGGTGATGGTGAGTGGAAATGATAGTGTATTTTAGGTGATACCATATGCTAGGTGGTCCATATTTTACACTAAAAATGGGTTGAAGGTAGCGGTTAGATTTACATGACCTACACCACCCATTACAAAGAGGTTTATAGCTTGCAAGGTGATGACATATTTAATTTATCATTTTATATTATTGAGGGTGAATGAGAATGTCATGAGAGATAATTTAATTGAAATAAGAATTCACATATGATATTCAACTTGAATCAATAATGTAATGTTACTAATTTTAGACACCTAAATCTGGCCACTGATAACCTCCAATCAGGGTTTTGATCGATTTCCACTCAAAATACATAATTTGGCTTAAAAACACTAAAACATGCTAAATGATTTGAAACTGACATATTCAAGTGCCGATTTTGGCCAGAGTGTCCCAAAATGGGGCAATGCAATTTATGGGCCAACTAATTTTGTTCAGATTATTTTGAGTCAAGATGTCAATTTTGCTCTTGGGTACTCTGGATTACTCTTTCCTATCAAATATTTTGCACAAGATGGGTGCCTTTGTTATTTGTTTTCAATAACATCCTAAATAGGATAATGGATCCAGTGCATCTGACATCACCTTCCAATTTTAATCCAGTCAAATTTTGGATCTATAAAAAGGCATTCTGATTAATTTGAGTAATTTGTGCACAAAGTGCTTAAACATGCTTAAGAGCTAATTAACCCAAATCAAGGCCTAATTAATAATTCCATGGAAAATTTTTGAGTACTTATTTTTAGAAATGAATATTGAATATCTGCATCATTATGTGACCTCATTTTTTGATAAGACATCCCTAGGCCATAAATGTCACAAATATCAATATTTATGCACTCCATGCCTCATCAATGCCTTTGATGATGCCCTTCATGCCTCTTAATTGATCCTTATTCCAATGTCATGATGAATATAATTATAAACATTGAATTAATCCTTAACCACACATCTCAATCTTGAGATGGATGGTTCAAGTTGATTCTATACATTCTCAAAAATCTATAAATAAAGAGGCCATGAACATCGTTTGTAAGCTATTTTGGTGCAAAGTTATTATGCTCAAATATCTTCAAAAGACTTGATAATGCAAAGTTATAATGTAGGATTGATTCTAAAAGCTTCATGAAATTAGTGTTACCATGCCAAATTGATTCCAAGCCAAGCCAAGCCACAAGCCAAATGTGCCAAGGAGAGATGGAGGTAGCCAAGATTCCATTGCCAAAAACACATGAACACAAGCCGATCAAGCCACTACAACAAGCATTTTAGAGCATCCAAGGAAGGTAAAAGAGAGAGTTCCTTTTACATTTTAGTTGTGTGTTTTATTCATGTTTTTTAACTAAGCTCTCCTTAGTGTCTAGGCTTAGAGATGTTATGCTAGATAGTGTGTTTTTCTATTTTGTTTTTATTTTGAAACTAACATCATACTAACCATCCTCTCTTGAGTCAAATTTCTAAATTCACATATGACATGCCCAGTGGGACTAGATGCATTCCACACATGAAGAAGATCATTTTGTAGTTTTAAAATATTCATTTGGACCATTAAAACTCTTACAAATTGATTTTATTACTTTATTTTGCAATTTTTGTTTGCCACGAGTTTACACAATAACTGACGTTGGTTAGTAAAACTGACATTAGTTGAATAGCTTAACTGATGTCAGTTAGTAAAATTGACATCGGTTGGATACTTTTCGTCAATCACATTGGTATAACCGATTCAGTTAGATAACCATCATCAGCTAGAAAATGTAACCATCGCAATTATATAACCGATGTCAATCACTGTGTTTTTCTTAAAACACAAACCCGAGAACTCTTTTTTTAAATTTCATTATTTCAAACCTAAAAGAGCTTCAAATCTAAAGGACACGCTAATATTTTTTTTTCAAGACCAAGCTTAACATTTTCTAAAAACATGTTTAGATCACCTTTTGCATGCTTAAAAATCAATTAGAAACCTTGTTTTGGTGTTTAACAAAAAAACAGATGTTTATGGTGAATGTTTTCAAATTTTACAACTAAGACCAAGGGGTCAAATGAACACCACCTCATTTTCTATTTGGGCTTAAAAATGAACTCACTTTTTCAATATTTTTTTATTTACTTAGGTTTTTTAAATGAGATTTTTGTTTGGCAAAAAGAGGGGTTTTGCGTGTATGCTCTTCCATTTATCCCCTTTAGGTAACCCTTGGAATCAAAAGTACCATTCTTATTCCAAGTAGCCTAGTCCAAGGCTTAGAAATAAATTCGTCTAAAGTACTTCCCAAAAACTCATCAAAGTTTGGATGATCTTGAAAATGATCCTAAAATCTTTCTACTTTCATTCTTTCTTTATTTTTATGCAAAATTGGCTTGCGAGGGGGAATTTATCACCTCTCATGATTTTTTTAGAGAAGCTTTGACCTAGGTTTTCACCTCTCGGTATTGACTTCATTTGAATCCTAATTAGAGTTGCACATGGGATGTAGTGGCACTTTAGACATCACACTACACTGAGCGAATAACAAGATGTAGTAGTTGCAAAAAGGACTAGACCTTTTTGCAACAAGCCAAGTGATACGGACCCAAAATCCATATTTTTATTTTACATTATTTGGCATGAAAGTCATTATGCAATTGATTCCCATAGAATGTTTGAAAACTTGTTAGATCTTAGATAAATCCCCATTTGTTACAGAAGTATTGTTGGTGCAAGGTGCGCCTCAAGGTCCATGTCACAGTACTATCATTTGAGAGAAGGGGGATGTAAAAACCCTACTATATAATGTGCATTCACTTTTGGATGAACACTTAAAATCCTCTCAAATGATGTATATTGATGGATTCTAATAATACCAAGCAACATTGTCAGTTAAGGATCTAAGATAGATTAATTAGTTGGTCTTGTCCTAGATTAAAGTCTTGTTTGAAGTCAAAACTTGGTGTAAACAAATAATTCAAACCAAACACATAGTCCTAATTTTCCTTTGAACAAAGAGGCATTATGCTACCCACACAAGATCATCAATTTTCCTTGTTCAAAAATTATCAAAAGCTTGAGAGTCATATCATCCACTTTGGCATAGTTATGGTACCCAATTGAGTCTAGACCTTTACCCAAGTTGTTTAAGCCCTTCACTTATAATCTAGATTTGAAAGTACACCTTTATAAGTTTATAAAGTTGATGTGTTAATTGGGTTCACCATTTGCACTAAACTTGAGGGAACTTAGGTTCAAATTCTAATTTGGGTTGAAGGTTGTTTGTAGACTCAAGATCATTATCACCACTTGATAGACTTAAGCCATGTTGTACTAAACATTTTCACTTTGAGTTTATGCACCACAAAATTTTGAGTCAATAAAAATAGCGTTATGCTATCAAAATTATGGGAAATTATCTTTGCCTTAAAGAATTTTTGAAACAAACTCTTTTGTCACATCTTTTGAGAAGTATAGTGTCATTACGCTGCCCAAAGCATTTCAAATATTATTTCATAGACCCTCTTGCATAGAATTTAAATTTGTTCCTACATTTTTAGACCAATTCAAGTGTACTATTGTGATACTTTGTCTAAAACACAATTATATCATTCACTTTTGTCTAGTTTGTTTGTCAAAAGAACCAAGTTTTATACCATTAGTTATGAGAAAATTAAATTATCTCTAAAAGTGCCTTTTGTTTCATACCTTATACCTAGTTGATCAAGTTCATGTCCAAGAATCAAATGCCTAGTGTTTGTTATAAGTGTTTCAAATCCATTAGATTAAAGCTTTCATCTATTTCAAATTTTAGCTTTTGATGCCATTTGGCCAGAGTCCTAGCACATGCCTTGTTTGAACCTAGATTTTGACGCCATGTTTGGCTAAAAGACCTAGAAACTTTTAAATTTCTAGATTAGACTGATTTAAAAAACTTTGACATTAGATTTTGGCATTTTAATTTTTGGTCTAACTACTTGCTTATCTTTGTGTGAATAGTGAAACGTTAGATATTTCATGCTAGTTTGTTTCCTGACAAATATTTGCATGAACCTTTTGATCCTTTTGACGAATCTAGACTAGGTTGAAACATCATCTATTTTAGATTTTGTCCTTTTTAGAGTTTGTAAAACTCTTTGACCTTTTATTGTAAAACATTGACTATGGATCCCAACATGTATTCCTATATTCATAGTGAATTCATTTACAATCTAGGGATTAGTAATGTAGTTAAATAGAAAAAATGGTGCAAAACCCCTATGCGAATAATATTGCATATGAAATGGATTCTTATCCCTCTTATAATACTCAATCAGAGGCATAAAGCCAAGATCCATTGGCTAACTATTTGGTTAACACACCACCTTATTCAAAACAAGACCAAGAATAAATCACATAATACCTTGCCATAATACCCATAGTGGACAAGCCAATTCTTCAACAGTCATATTCTACTAATAAGGCTTCCACGTATGATCCATATTTGTTTGAGAAACATTTGTTAGAGAACAAAGATGAGATTTTGGTTAGAGCTATAGAGGTAGGGGCCAATTTTCCATTAGACTTCCCCCATGAAAATTTATCAAGTCTAGTAAGAGTGCCCCACAATATCATTTATGATCAACAAGATTCTTCTAGCAATCCTATGGCTCTAGTATAAAAAACATCTCAAGACCCTAATATATTTAATCAAGGCAAAACCATCATGGAAGATCACTTTAACCAAATGAAGACAACATATCAAACCTACCTAAATCTATCATGTAATTTCAATCAAATGAGCATGGTGAGTAAGCCTCTTATTGACCTAGTTCCATCAACAAAAGTGTTGATAGAGTTAACTGGATAAGAGAATCTGAGTTCTAACCCATTCGTACAAACCACTTCAATAAACGTAGTGGATGATGTGTAAAGAATGTCTAATCTCAATCAAAGTGGTACTAATGCACAAACAACTAGCCAACAACATGTGCCTATAGTTAATCCCATGAGTAGATCATCATACCAGGGTACAAATCAAACACCCCAACCTTAATGAGCTGCTTCCTCAAGTGTACAACCTATGGGATTAGGTAATCAAATAATGGCTAATGTCATGCCTCAATGATAGAATGTGACAAATCTTACTCCTTAACAAGTAATGAGTATTATTCCACAACAACAAACATAATCTAGTGTATCAACACAACAAAGGATAGATACATTACCACCTCAATCAGGGGCAATTAATGTTCCACCTCACCAAGTAATGATAAACATACCTCTTCAGTCACAGACTAATATGCTAATTCAAAACCAAACAATGACTAGTTAACAATGTACAAATATTGGATAGTGACAGATGTTGAATTTATAACATGTTTTCACTTCCCCATAGGGATTCATACAAAAAAGAGGTTCTCATGTTTCTGAAGTACCTACCAGACCACCGTTGGTTCAAAATGTGCCATAAACTCAAAGACAGGGTCTTGATCCACAAGTTCTCACTCAACAATAAGGTTTGATTAGTCAGCAACATATCCCTTTTCAACCATAGTAGGCACAGTTTAGTTATATCCCTCCATCCCAACCATAAAATCCTCCAAGTCAAACCTTTATCACCAACTCAAACCAGAATATCACACTACCAAATGTGCAATTTCAAGCACCTTAATCAATGTATGTGTATTCTTGGTCCATCCCCCAACCAAACCAATGTACCCCAACAGGTAGCTCTATCATACCCTGGTCAAAGTGTACCACTTGTGACCTCCCAACCATTTATCCAAACCAATATTCTCTCTCAAACCAATGTTCCTTTCAGTTTTCTATCCCAAGAATTACAACAGATGAAGGATGCAATTGCTACCATTTAGGCTAAGCAATAGACTAAAAATTTTAAATTAGATGACGTGTGTTTCTATCTGTTCAATATGGAGTATTTGCAGATACCATTTCTTCCAAGATACGAACCACCTAAATTCAATAAATACAAAGGAAAAGGTGACCCTAAGGTCCATTTAACTAAATTCTTTGTCGCATATCAACTAGTGACATATAATGACATATACCTTTTGCTATTGTTTCCAAGGAGCTTAGTTGGATAAGCCTTGGAGTGGTTTTTACAGTTGCCTAAAAATTTAGTAACAGATTTTGATGATATTTCTAATAAGTTTGTGCAAAACTTTTTCTATAATCTCAAGCATGAGATTTCATTAGTGGACATAACGTAAGCAAAGTAAAAAAATAGTGAGAGTTTTCAAGTTATTTACAGTGATGGAGAGCCCTTGCAAACCATTTCACCCATATTTTACTAGATAAATAATTAGCTGCTATGTTTACTAAAAATTTACATAGTGAGATAGCTTATCATCTAGAACTACAATGTCCACATACTTTCAAAGAGATCATTGATAAAAGTTTGTTGATCGAGCAGGTGCTCATCAATAAAGGAGTCATTAAGCTTAATTAAACTAATCAAAATCAAAGTACCAATCAGAGAAATGACAAACATCAACCTCCCATTCAAGTGCAAGCATCGCAACATGCACAAGCCAATAACCATAAAAGACCGAAGTAATTCAACTACAATAGAAATGTTGTGGGAAATGGAGTAACTGAATCTCATCATGTTCAAATAGTGTAAATGTCATATGCACCACCTTTTTAGCTTAATCTTACCCAATAACCTCTCCAACCAATGCCACAAGCACAAAAACCAAGACCTACATAACAAATACAATAGTCTTCACCATTGTAAACCCTTTTTCCTCAGAGAACCATGCCTGCACGTCGTGTCTTTAGTGACCTAGGGGAACCTATTGAGTTTGTATTTCATAAGCTTGTTAAAACTAATCTAATTAGTTGGCCTGCACCAAAGCATTATCCACAAGGCATTCCTTATCCTGATTGGTACTGTGAAACCAAATTCTGTGACTATCATCAAGTCAATGGGCATAATCTATGAAGATGTGTACAAATCAAGCATTTAATTACAAATATGTTGGAGAATGGGGAGATAATAATGGATAATAGTGCTTTCACTTCCAATCAAATTCTTAGGATTTATCAAAACTTACTTCCCTAGCATAACAATCAACAATAGCAAAATAATCAGCAACAACAACAATGGCCAGTATAGCAGCAAAATCAAAGGTCAAACTAGCAGAATCAAAAAAATCAATAGCAGAACCAACAACAATAGAACAATAGATAAAACCAAGGTAATAATGGTAACAACCAATAAACCTACTATGCAGTTTCATATGACTACAATAGGGTTGTAGATCATATTACAGGGGGTAGCGTTAATACCATCTTCATTAATCTTAGACCAAACACTAATCAGCCTAGATCATTGCTAAACAACAACATTTAGCTAAATTACATGGATAATATTTTTTTTCCCTAGGAGTGCATACAAGCAAACCAAGAAACTAGGACTTCTCCCTTTGGACCTTATATCAACAACTCATCCTTGTCATGTGACCACACATGAGTGCAACAGCAATCGAGACTTATCATGTATGGTCCCACACCATTCCCAACATTTTTTAATAATAATGGTCTAGTATTTAATCCTAATTTTATAATCACAACTCGAAGGTCAAAGATTACTATCCCAAGCCTAAAACCATCTGCCATTTTCACTATCATCCAACCAATTGTTTAGCCTCAAAATAAACCATTCACTCCTGATCAAGACAAGAAGTGTGATATTGTGAAACAATTGTAGAGGACACCAGCATAAATTTCTATTTTATATTTTTTACGAATGTCAATAATCCAAAAAAACATCTTGAATGAATTTTTGACCCAATCCACCATTGCTAGTGACATATCCTTTCATAAATTTCAAGCTTTAGTTGGACACCTAGCTCTAGCCCAACAAGTAACATTCAATCAAAGTGATATGTCTTCCCTTGGCCTGCTCCATAATAACCCATTGTACATAGAAGTTTATATAAAATGACATAAAGTGAAACATATCCTTATAGACAATGGATCAAGCCTCAACATAGCATCTCTAAAGCTCATCAAGCTTCTTAGGTACACAATGGTAGATTTCCAACCAAAAATGATAACCATTAACGCCTATGATAATTAGGAAAGAGAATCACAAGGCACCATTAGTTTGCTAGTTATATTTTGACTAATGATACACTTTATCATGTGCTTGATCTGGAGTTATCATACAATATGCTTCTAGGTAGGCCTTGGTTGCATAAGATTTGTGTAGTTCTATCAACGCTGCACCAATGTATCAAGTTTTTCTACTCAGGGTTGGAAGTGAATATTCCAAGAGATTTACACCCATATGAACACTGCAAACATCTTGAGCTTGAATTTTAAAGCTATAATTATTAGTATGGCATGAATCTAAGTGCCAATTAGGATAAAGGAAAGTCTATACTTATTGATCCTTTACCAGATAATTACATAGATCCTAATACCTTGGATTCTTTTTTCCACATGTCACCTCCTGAAGCTTATAATCATTTCGCCATTTTAGATAATGGACCAGGAGAGTATATGACCCATGATATATTTCATATTTCCAATCTTCCTCAGAATTTGAAAATCTTTGGGTGACCTAAAGTCATCTCACATATGCATTGGCAACAAAGGAACAAAGATAAGGGACTTGTCGCATTTGTACCAGTATCTGTCTTAGAACCTGACCCTCTTGAAGGGAATGAATCATGGCTATATAATGACAACCAAGCTGATTTTTATAAAAATACAAAGTATCATGTTCCCAATAGGATCATGGAGCATCATAATTAGGAAGCCAGAGGCCTTGGACCGAATCAACAAAGAACCATCAAGTTAATTTCCATGACTAAGTATGAAAGACCTTATGGACTTGGATTTAAACAATCTAAGGGTGACCCCACATATCTTATTCAAATTTTATCACCTATGACTAGTGATGATGATGTTGACAATGAAGTAGAGTTTGATCATAGCATCACCTTTGATGACCTAGCTAAAACCAACCTATTTGATAACAATGTCATTTGTACCCTAACTCTGACCATTCATTGTAACCCATTGCCATTATATTATCCCTAACTGATAGATTGGAACCAACAAGAATCTAATCTATCGATTGATGAGTTCCAAAATGATGAGGCATTTTGTGACTTTTTAGGCCTTAGAGACAACATTTCATTAGGAGATCACAAGTCAAGATTCTCAATTACATTAGATCCTATAACTTATTTTGGAGAGTGAGTGAACACCCTTAGCCAAAAAAAAAAAGTAAAATATTGAGGTCCCAAAGTGAAAACCTCTTTGAGGCACTTTTTGACCAAGAAAAAATTAAAGATAAAGGCTAGTCTAGTGGTAAAAACTTGTTCAGGTGCCATTAAATGGGGGTATTCATTATTCTTAAAATTTAGATCAAAATACCACCAATGATGAACTTACTTATGGATTCAAGTTCAAATTTGAGCAACAATAAGTATTTGATCACATTCTTCAAAAAAAATTGACTATTTTTATCACATGCTCAAATCTCCCATTAGGGGACTCAAATTCATCATGCCTAGGAGTTGTTGAAGAGTAAGTCCTAACAGAAGACCTTGACATAATCCAATAATTTAAGTCATTTCCTACTATTCTAGAAGATGATTCGACTCTTCTAGTCGAAGATACAATAAAAGTAAATATTGGGACTCCATCAGACTTGAAATGGATAAAATTGGGCACATCCCACACTAATGAGGTACATGACATCTTTACAACTCTTTTGAGAGAATTTGTAGATATAATTGCATGGACCTATTCTGACATGTTAGGTTTGTACCTCGCCTTGGTTTTGCATCACCTTGTGGTTAATCCTAATGCCAAACTAAAAAAACAAAAGTTACGTATGATACATCTTTGTATTGTTGTATTAGTAAAAAAGAGTTGGAAAAACTCGTATAAGCAGGATGTATCCAATCTATTGACTACTCAGAATGTATCTCTAATGTGGTACTTGTTAGTAAAAACCCTAAAGGGATCAAAATATGTATTAATTTTTGAGAGATCAACAAAGCTTGTCCTAAAGATGATTTTTTTCTTACCTAATATCGACATGATCATCGAATCCATAATAGGTTATGAAATGCTTTCACTCATGGATGGCTTTTCAGGATACAACCAAATCAGAATAGCACCAAAAGACCAATATAAAACAACATTCACCACTTTATGGGGAGCATTTTTTTATCAAGTAATGCTATTTAGCTTTAAGAATGTGGGAGCTACATATCAAAGAGCCATGACTGTCATAATTCATGATATGATGCATGATATTGTCGAAGACTATGTCGATGACATAGTAAGAAAATTCAAAACCAAGGCCGATCATCTAATAGTGTTGCATAAGATATTTGAAAGATTACGAGAGTATAAAATCAGATTCAATCCAAATAAATGTGTGTATGGTGTAACTTTAGGGAAATTACTTGGCTTCATCGTGTCTCATAGAGGTATTGAAGTTGATCCAACTAAAGTCCATGTTATAACTGAGATGCCACCACCAACTAATTTAAAGTAAATTCATAGTTTACAAGGTAAGATCCACTCAATCTGATGCTTCATCTCTCAGTTAGCAGACAAGTGCCATCCATTTACACATATTTTGAAGAAGGGAGTTGTATTTCACTAGGATGATCACTGCCAAACAACGTTTCAACCACTTAAAGGCTATCTTGTTACTTCACCTATTTTATTACCTCCTATGCCAAGAAAGCCATTCTTTTTATACTTATCAGCTACCAACCATGCTCTAGGGTCATTCTTGGCTCAACATGATGATAATGGAAAAATTCATGTTGTATACTACCTAAGCTAGACCTTGGTTACATATGAACATAACTATGCACCTATTGAAAAAGCTTATATGGCCATGGTCTTCGTAGCTCAAAAATTGTGTCATTACATGTTGAATAATAAGACCATGGTCATTGATCTTAATAATAGTCCTATTAGCCCACGGATTGACAACTAAATGATTGGGGGATTGGGAGCGATGGCGGGAGCGCTGGCTGGGAGTGGCGTAGGAGTAAACAGGCCGCCGACTGGCCCCAGGAAGGAAGGATCTCTACCTGGGGCGTACTCTTGCAACTCAAAACCTTCCCATATTAGTGAGCGTTCAAAGCTCAGTAAGGTAAATGGTTGTCTTTTGAGAAGTCAGGACAGACCAGTGGTGGTCATATCCCCTGAAGCTGTGAAAGATGATGTTGAGTACCTTTCTGCCCACACACTTATTTGTAAATTCCTGGGTATAAGAATCTCATTGGCTGCCTTAGATGCCTAGATTCACAGGTCTTGGCATATTGAAGGAGACTTCGACATTATGTTAGCTGGAAACAGCTATTTTTTAGTCAATTTTTCCTCAGTTGCAGATCGGAACTGTGTCTTTGAGGGGGGCCCTTACTTCTATGACCGTGTGGGGCTTTTTCTTAAACCCTGGCATTCGGGTTTCAACTCAGCTGATGAATTACCTGCTTGTGTGTCGGTCTGGGTCCGTTTTCCACGGCTCCCTTTGGAATTTTGGAGGGAGGATATTCTCAGGCAGATTGCGGCCACGCTTGGAACACCGACAGCTATTGCCCATCAATCGTTGGACAAAAAGGTAATTTCTTACGCCCGTGTGTGTGTTGACATTGATTTAAATAATCCTTTGCCGGATTCCATGGAGATTTGTATGGCCTCCTCGTCCTGGATCCAGCAGATTGATTATGAGGCTATCCCTTTTAGATGCCGAATTTGTCATGCATATGGCCATCTGCATAGACAGTGTCCACAAGCAGCCAAAGATAGTGGGATAAATCATGACTCTTCCACACCAAAAAAGGCAGCCACTGGAAAAGGAACAGGTAGACAGGTTAACTCTGTTCATGAAAAAATGCAATCTGATAGAGCTGTCAAAGGGAAATATCCAGCTGGTAATGATAGATTTGCGTAAAGCTCTGCTGACCATGCTAGTACAGATTCGGAGGGGTTCACAACAGTGAGGCGGCGTATGAGAGGTGGTGGTCAGAAGCGCAAAAATATAGATAGGCAATTGGACATGGGATTCAACAGGTTTGAGGCACTAGACAGTATGGCCATTGAGGACAGCTTTTCGGATGAAGAACAGGGAGAAGCTCTTGAAACGGACCAGCAAGTTTCTGTGCCTATTGTGGATCAGGATATGATGACATTGCCGTCTCTAGAGCACTCGTTGGGGCCGACTGAAGGTGAAATTGAGACAGAGACTGTAAACCTTGATAAGGAAGTGAAATGGGCTGACCTTGTCAAGGAAGTTGATGCTGGCAGGAAGGACAAGGGTACTCCTTCTACGCTTGGCTTGGCGCAGAGGCCTTTTAAGAAAGCTAACTCCTCTACTCTCTCTAAGGCGGGGCGAAGAAAGGATTTAGAAAAGATCAAGCTTACTGGTGATTTACTGGTGGAATCAGGGGTTGTTAAAACCTTAGATGAACATTTCCCCCATGTTCCCCAATGATTGTCTTATCTTGGAATGTGAGGGGTTTGAACAGCTGCCCCAGACAAAAGGTTGTTCGAAGATTGGTGTTGGATCATACTCCGGATATCCTGTGTATCCAGGAAACGAAAGTGTCAATTGATTTACTGTTTGCTTGTTTGCCAAAAATTTGGTGTTTTGGCCATTATCAAGGTGTGGGAGCGCTGGGAAGCTCTGGGGGTTTAGCAACTTGCTGGGACCCGAGAAAGATATTGCCCCTTCATTGGTTTACCTGCATTTCTGCCCTCTCCATGGTTGCCTCATCTCTTGACACCGGGGAATTGATTCTTGTCACTAATGTCTATGCGCCAGTTGACATAGATGGACAACTTCTGCTTTGGGAACATATTCGTTATGTTCGTAGCTGCCATCCGTTCTTACCGTGGATTGTTATGGGAGACTTTAATGCTGTTATGAATTTGGAGGAGAAAAGAGGTGGGCTGTCCCGTCTGGGTCCCTCTACCGAGTGCCTCCGCAATAATGTTGAGACTCTGCGCCTCTCTGATGTTAGACCCTCCAATGGACTGTTTACCTGGAGCAACAGAAGATTAGGTTCTGCTGCCATTTCGGAGCGTCTAGATAGATTTCTTGTTTCCTGTTTCTGGAGGTCTAGTGCCTTCTCTCTTACCTTGGATATCTTGGATTGGAATGGGTCGGACCATTGGCCCATCAGGCTCTCCATAAATCTTATTGAGGGACCTAAAAAACCCCCCTTTAAGTTTCAGCTGATGTGGCTCCGTGACTCTTCTCTCCAGGAGTGCATTGAATTGTGGTGGAGACAGGGGGCGCCGACTCACGGTACAGCTATGTATTCCTTCTAGAAAAAATTGCAGTATGTCAAGAGAAAATTGCAGATTTGGAATAGAAATTGTTTCGGTAATTTACATGGCATGAGGAAGAGGGCACAGGATGAGCTGGCTGCAATCACAAGGCAAATTAGAGACTCTGGTCTCTCAAAAATGCTGAGTCAGGAGGAGGCTAGAGCTGCCAGCTCCCTGGAGGAATGGGAATTACGTGAAGAAATTTATTGGAAGCAAAAGGTGCGTATTGACTGGCTGCAAGAAGGAGATAAGAATACGGCTTTTTTCACAAGTCGGTTCAAGCGCAGAGAAATAGAAATGTTATTACTTCTCTTGTTGCCCAGGATGGGAGGCGGTTGACCTCTTCTCAAGCTATCAGTGAGGAAGCTGTTAGCTTCTTTTCGGCTCTCTTTGCTGATGATTTGGCTCCTGCTGATGAAGCGGAAACGGCTGTCCTTTCTTGCATTCCCCAGGTGGTGAGTGCGGATATGAATGATTGTCTCATGAAGCCCATTGGGATGGCAGAGGTGGAGGAGGTAGTTTTCAGCATGAAGAGAGGCAAAGCACCTGGCCCGGATGGGTTTTCGGTGGACTTTTTTTAGAGCTTTTGGAGCATCATCAAGCAGGACCTAATGGCTGTCATACAGGAGTCGTACAATAATAAGGAAATGCTCAAAGCTCTAAATGCTACTTTTCTTGTTCTGATTCCGAAGAAGGAGCAGGCTATTCAGCTTGATGAGTATAGGCCCATTGCGCTTTGTAATGTGGTCTATAAAATCATTACCAAGCTTATAGCGCTGAGGCTTAAAATTTATCTTCCCAGGCTTATTTCGGAGGAACAAGGGGGCTTTGTGGCCGGTAAGCAGATTCTGGACGGAGTTGTCTTAGCTTCGGAAGCTATTCATTCTATGAGTACGTCCCAGGAGCGGGGAATGTTTATTAAGCTTGATCTTGCAAAAGCTTATGACAGAGTTAGCTGGAGATTTTTGCAAAAAGTCCTTTTGGCGTTTGGTTTTCAGCGGGATTGGATTTGTTGGGTGATGAGCTGTATCACGTCACCTTCCTTTTCGGTCCTCATCAATGGGACTCCTTCTGAGCTTCTTGGTGCCTCCAGGGGTCTTCGCCAGGGGGACCCGTTGTCCCCATACCTATTTATCATTCTTGCAGAGGGCCTTGGCAGGCTCTTCAAATACCGTGTCTCTCAGAATGTCATACAGGGTTGGAGGTGGGGGGAGGGCTCCTCTCCTCTCACCCATTTACAATTTGTGGATGACACTATTTTGACTGGGAGTGCTCGTATAAGTGAGGCGGAGGCTTTCCGACACACTTTGGACACTTACCTGGCAGCTTCCGGGCAAAAAATTAATGAGCATAAGTCTTCTATTTTCTTTTTTAACACTCCGAAGCTCATCCAGAGAAGGATCGCCACTATTTTACGCTTTCAGACTCAGAGTCTGCCGGTTATTTACCTTGGCATTCCCATTGTGGTGGGAAGACAGCCTAGGCTGTATTGGCAGAATATTCTTGATAAGCTGAGACTTAAGGTGAGTCACTGGACTCATAGATGGCTATCTACTGCGGGTCGTGTGACTCTTCTTCAATCGGTCATCCAGGCGCTCCCGATATATCGTAGTATGGTGCAGGCTGCCCCGACTTATTTTCTGAAGGAATTTGATTCCCTCTCGAGACAGTTTCTTTGGAGCAGAAATTTGCAGAATAACAAGTGGAGTCTCGTTAATTGGGATACTGTTTGTAGACCGAAGAGGGATGGGGGCCTTGGTTTACGCTCTGCTATCTTGGCCAGTCAAGCCCTTGCTGCCAAGCTCTATTGGAGGTGGTGCTCCAGCTATTCGTCTCTTTGGGCCCGAGTTCTGGCGACTAAGTATTTCCCGGGAGTGGATCCTCATGTGATTCCCAGGCTCCCGCTTGAGGGCAGAGGGTCTATGGTGTGGAACACTCTCAAGCGGGGAGCGCAGCTGGTAAAAGATAGCTTGTTTTGGGTTTGTAGGAGTGGTATGGATGCTTTCTTCTGGGAGGACTCTTGGGATGGTGAACCTCCACTTTTTTCGTCGCATCCGCATTTACAGGAGTTAGGAGCTGTGTTTCTCTCGGCTGGTTGGCATAAGGTGGAACATTATAAAGAGTTTTTCGATTTGGGAACTACTGTTGGTTGCAGATGGAAGGACTCGTCCGATTGGCCGCCTGGGGGCTCCGAAGAAGATAGGAAGGAATTAGTGTGCATCCTGGCTTCCAGAGGTTGTAGTTCCCTGCAGGGTAGGGATGATCTGGCGTGGGGAGGGGATGATACTGGTCATTATACTGTGGCGTCTGGATATCTTGCTCTGAATAGACACCTCCCGCTTCGTGGTCTGTTTGCTTGGGGCAAAAAAATTTGGAATCAGACCTCGTGGCCCAAGTGCAATTTTTTCCTTTGGCTGCTTACTCACAACAGGTGTCTCACCTGGGAAAATCTTTGCAAGAGAGGTTTTCAGGGACCTTCTAGGTGTGTCTTGTGTTATAACTGTGATGAAAATGGAGCTCATATTTTTTTCCAGTGTAAGTATGCTCTGCAGCTATGGCATTGCTGGTGGGATGCGTGGAGGCTGCCTTGCTGGCATGCTTCGTCTCTTGTGGACTTCTGGAGTCGATGGGGTCAGGCTCCTACTAAGAATTCCTTTTTACTTAGCGCCTGGTCTGTGGGTCCCTCCTTTATCTTATGGAACCTGTGGATTGAAAGAAATAGAAGAATTTTTAGAGGCGTCCAGCTGGATGTGCAGACTCTGTGGGCGAAGGTTAGCCGATCGATCCAAGAAACTCTAAGTGTCAAGTGTGCTGAGGAGCAGGGGACCGACCCTGAAGATAGTACTTTGTGTTTGCGCCTTGGGCTGGCGCCGAACTTGAGACGCTTTGGAGATTCGACCTGTCACTTGGGGAGTGGCTGTAGACAGAAGTTGCGCCCTGTTGATAGAGAAGGCCGGTGGCAGCTCCCGGTGGACGGCTTCATTAAAATTAACACCGACGGCTCCTCTCGGGGCAATCCTGGTGCGGCTGGCATAGGTGGCATTGCTAGGAATAGTGCTGGTTGTGTTCAGTTCCTATTCTCGGTCTACAAAGGTCAGTATACTAACAACCTCATGGAAGCCGAGGCCATCCTGGAGGCGGTGAAGGTGTGTTGTCTGAATGGCTGGAGTAACATCGTTTGTGAATCCGATTCGCAAATTGTTGTTAATATTTTGAATAAAGGTATGTCTGGTAAAGTTGAGTGGCACCTCAATGAGCTTATTCAGCAGATTCTGCAATTAAGCTCTTCTCTGCAGTCGATTTCTTTTAATTACATTCCCCGTGAATGGAATGCTGTGGCAGATTGCCTTGCCAAATGGGCGTCGGAACACGGCCCCTCTTGGAATATTACGGATAGTACTATGATCCCTAGAAGTTTATATCAGCAACTGGCTCAACTGTTGGACCAGGACAATGCTATGTAACTGTGGTTTTTCTCATTTTTAATATATTTTTACCCCTCTTTTAGTTAAAAAAAAATAAGACCATGGTCATTTTAAAAATAGATCTGCTCAAGTATCTAATATCTAAAATAGCTTTGCAAGGTATAATGGCTAAATAGATCATGCTTCTCAGTGAGTTTGACATAGTGTATGTCAATCAGAAGGCAATCAAGGGACAAGTTCTTGCAGATCAACTATTTAAAACACTTCTCATAGACACACAGCCACTCATGTTTCAATTTCTTGATGAATCCATAATGACCATCATTAACAAACCTCTTGAGGAACAGCCCTGGAAGCTATATTTTGATGGTTCATTTACCACACATGGATCAGGGGCATGCCTATTATTTATTACACCACAGGGGGATCTAATCTCTAAATCATTCAGAATAAGCTTTTTTTGTACAAACAACATGGTTGAGTATGAAGCACTGGTTGTAGGACTTTGGAAAATAGTGCATTGGAACATATCTCATCTCCAAGTTTATAGTGATTCTTAGTTAATCATCAATCAGATCATCAATAATTTTCAAACTAAAGATGACAAGCTGGTTCCATATAAAGCCATGGTTGACACTCTTAAGCAACAAATTACCAACATTTAGTTTGAGCACATACCAAGGGCTAGTAATAAAACTATAGATGCCATGACTACTATTAGATATTTTATTCGATAAATAGATAAAGCTAGAGTGTATCAGTTATTCATCAAGAATTCGTTATCATTAGCTCATGAACCTTCAACCATTGTAATGATTTATGATATTGTTGATCTTAATTCTATCTAGTACTTAGACCTTTACAACTACCTTCATGACCAAGTTCTGCCACCTAACCTATCTCAAAAACAAATTAAAACCTTCATTCACCATTCCACTCATTATACTCTACTTGGATCCACCCTTTACCATCGTAGTTTTGATAAAAATATGCTTCATTTTTTAACTTCGATAGAGTCTACACTAATGTTAAGAGAAGTTCACAAAGGAGTATGTAGAGCTCATTCAAGTCAGGCAATCCTATCCAAAAAACTCTTATGTACTGGTTATTATTGGTCCATAATGGACACAGATGTCATTGTATATGTAAAGAAGTGTGACAAATATCAACAACATGCTAATTTGATACATGTCCCAACAAAAACTTTGAAACTAATGTTAATACCATGGCCATTTTCTACATGGAGACTTGGCCTCATTGGGAAGATCAACCCCACTTCATCTGATGGCCATAAACATATCTTTATCATCATCTAGTATTTCACTAAGTGGGTTGAAGCTATACCCCTCACATGATTGGACAGCAAATTTTCAAATTTATCTTCAACCATCTCATTTGTCGCTATGGTATCCCTTCTAACATTATATTTGATAATAGAGGATCATTCAAGAACAAGGATGTAGACCAACTATGTACCAAATATAATATTACACAATATTTTTCTACATCATATTACCCTCAAGGTAATGGCTAAGTCAAAGCATTGAACAAAAACATTATCAATATTTTCAAAAAGATTATCAATGATGTTGATCATGATTGACACATATATTCTTTGCCTCTTATGCATACCATACCAATCATCTTACCCCAACAAGAGCGACTCCATACTCACTTGTTTATAGTATTGAATCCATCCTTCCTATTGAGATTGAATTGCCTTCGCTGCTCATCTCTTTCAAGCATGTCCTAGATGATCATGACTATTGAATAGCTCACTTGTAAGATCTAGACCTACTTGATGAGAAACGCACAACCATGCTCAACAATCTTGAAAAATATCAGAACTAACTCAAAGGCCACTATAATTGGTGTGTTACGTATAGAATATTTTTACTTGGTGATCTTATTCTTAAAGAAAGCCAAAATAATACCACGACTAAGAAGAAACATAAAAGAAAATTCAAACCAAACTAGATAAGGCATTTCATCATTACTACATATTATGAATCAGGAATATACAGGCTTGCTACATCAAATTAAGATGAGCTTCCTAAGCTGATAAATATTATTCATCTCAAGTGGTACTATGCTTGAGCACTAAGGTGTATTATCTATAAGGACCGTTTTAGTTATGTCGTTTTATCACTATTCTTCTTTAAATAGGTATCATCCTTATCCGTCCTCTTAACCATATCCACTTTTTGATTTTGACCTATGGGCCCAATGTGTTCTAAGGCTTATCTCATTTGACCTTGGGTTTTTCCATTTGTTACGCATTTTTAGCATCAATGTATCTAATTAGTTTCATCAGTTAGTTCAAGTATTTAGAGAGAGATCATATTTTGAAACAATATGACAAAATTTTCGACAATTGTGTCCATCATTTATTATTCCTTTTTTACCATCGATCTTGCTACTAATTATAACCACTTTTAGGCAAATTAGTACCATTGATCTATGCCATTATGTCCTAGTTATAACCACTTATGGGAAAATTAGAGGTAACATTAAGCCTTGATGTATCAACTTGCCCCTTCTTATGTCATACTATGTCTTTTTACTAACTGTACCTATTTTATTTGAATTAACTACTACACTAGTCAAATTCCTCCACTATAATGGTAGAACTATAGTGACTTGAGGTCCTACTCTAGGATTATGTAGGCAATGCTTGATACTTGTTGAGGTCAGATCAGTTATCCTAAGCCATACTCTCACTATCTTGTGAGAAAACTAAACCATGCTCTCACCATTTTATGAGCAACCTAAGCCATGCTCTCACCATTTTGTGAGAAACTTAAGCCACGCTCTCACTATTTTATGAGCAACCTAAGCCACGCTCTCACCATTTTATGAGTAACCTAAGCCATGTTCTCATCATTTTGCAAGTAACCTTAGTTTAAATGCTCTCACCATGTTATGAGTTTGAACCATTTGGTGTCTCATCATTCTTGATTGAGTTGAGACACTCCAAAATAATTCCAAAAACATTTGAAAAATCATTAGAAAAGAACAAAAACTTTTGCCACTTTTTTGCCTTAAAGATTCTAACAACCCTTATTAAGTTACAATCAAATCACTTGTCACTTTGTTACTTCATCTTTTTTATCTTTTTTTTCGTGTACTTGCCATTTTGCAAGACCATTCCTCTTCTTCTATCACATCCATTCTATTTATTTTCATCAGTTATCACATTCTTCCCATTTCTTGGGAGAAATACATTTGGCTTGAAGTTTTTTACTAAATATTACATCCATGGAACTATGTAGGCAACGTCCACTTTTCTAGTGCATATGGAGATAGCTCGGTCACCCCCTTCCTTTTATTCTATTCCCCCATTTTGTTTGTTTGTTAAGTTGTCACCTATTTTCTAGGGGAAATGTTCGTATGGTTTTTATTAAGTGTTTCTTTGTTTGTTTCTTTGTTGTTTTGTTTGTATGTCTATTTGTTTGTTTTCAGCACTATTGCCTTGATTTAGTTTATGTGTATTCATTAGGTGATTCTCTGCCCACACTTATACTCGAATCCATCTATATTCATATGTTTACATTGTCATCATGGATTTTATCATTGGTGCATTTTTTTCTATTAAGTATTAGATTTTGGGAGTCAGTCCTTATGCATATTTCGATCAATTCCTTGTGATGTTATACCATGATGCCTACTGATACATGCTACAACAAACCCCATCTTTGAAAAGTCTATTCAGCAATGGCAGTATATCTTCAGCACTGACATCCCAATCATATCCCAAATAGAGTAATTAACTATGAAAGAATTTTAACCTTTATTATTTTGAACATCTCCCTACTAATAGGTTGTTCCAATTCAACATTGCCATCTGTGTTAAGTTATCATCATCCTCGACCAAGTTTATCATGTTTGTCATAATCAAGGTCCAATGATTATAACTACCTATGGGCAAATTATTGCACACCATCCCAAACTACATTTCTCAATGATTATAACCGCCTTTGATTAAATCATTGTGTTGTCACCACTTCATGTTTTTTGCCAATACAGAGGCATGTTATTTTCTTATTTGTTTATCCTAATTAGGGTAGCTCCATATTTTCAATGATTATAATTGACTTTAAGAAAATCATTGTGTTATCATACCACATTGCCACTATCGAGGTACAATGCTTATAACTACCTTTGTGCAAACCATTGTACACCATCCCACTTGCATTCTTAATGATTTTGATTTTTTTTTAATATCATTATGTTTTCACCCCATCATCTTTCCTTTCTTTGGTCCCCTCATTTTGCTTCTTATCGAGAGACCATTTGCTGACCTGCTTGTGCCAACCATTCTCTCAAGAGGGCATCATACAGTTAGTTTATCATCATTGTAGTTGTAGGCATACATGGCCTTTTCATTTTTTGAGAAGACGTTACTGTGTTTATATCTTGCAACACCTTCCTAAACAGGGGCAAACTATAGACACCTAAATCTAGCCACTGATAACCCCCAATTAGGCTTTTGACCAATTTCCACCCAAAATGCACAATTTGGCCTAAAAACACTAAAACATGCTAAATGATTTGAAACTGACATATTCAAATGCCAATTTTGGCTAGGGTGTCCCTAAATAGGGCAATGCAATTTATGGGCCAACTAAATTTGATCAGATTATTTTGAGTCAAAATATTAATTTTGCCCTTAGGTACTCTGGATTGCTCTTTCCTATCAAATCTCTTGCACAAAATATGTGTCTTTGTTATTTTTTATCAATAACATCCTAAATAGGATAACAAATCTAATGCATCTGACATCACCTTTTAATCCTAATCCAATCAAATTTTGGACCAATAACAAGGCGTTATGATCAATTTGAGTAATTTGTACACAAAGTGCTTAAACATGTTTAAGAGCTAATTAACCCAAATCAAGTCCTAATTAATAATTCTATGGAAATTTATTGAATACTTATTTTTCAAAATGAATATTGAATATTTGCATCATTAGATGACCTCATTTCTTGGGAAAACATCCATAGGCCATAAATCCACAAATATCAGGATTCATGCCCTCCATGCCTCATCAAGGTCTTCCATGATGCCCTCCATGCCTCTTAATTTACCCTTCTTCCAATGTCATGATGAGGATAATTATAAACTTAATTCCAAAAATTGAATTAATCCTCAACCACATATCTCAATCTTGAGATGGATGGTTCAGGTTGATTCTAGACATTTTCAAAAATCTATAAATAGAGAGGCCATGAACATCATTTCTAAGCTATTTTGATGCAAAATTATTATGCTCAAATATCTTCAAAATTCTTGATAATGAAAATTTATAATTCAAAATTGATTCTAAAAGCTTCATGAAACTAGTGTTACCATGCCAAATTGATTCTAAGTTAAACCAAGCCACAAGCCAAAGGTGCCAAGGAGAGATGGAGGTAGCCAACCTTCCATTGCCAAGGACTTCATGAGCATAAGCCGAGCAAGCCACTACAACAAGAATTTTAGAGCATCCAAAAAAAGTAAAAGAGAGATTTTCTTTTGCATTTTAGTTATGTATTTTATTCATGTTTGTTAACTAAGCTCTCCCTAGTGTCTAGACCTAGAGATGTTATGTTAATTAGTGTGTTTCTTTTATTTTGTTTTTATTTTGAAATTAACACCATACTAACCATCTTCTCTTGAGTCAAATTCCTAGATTCACACTAATGTCGGGACAAGAAATTGAGGCCCCAGAGTCTATCTTATTGCTTCTATTTACCTATATTGCCAATAAATTGCCACCTAAAAATAGAAAATTATATATCTTTCGATATTCCTTTCACCATTAGGGCAACAAATAATTAGAGGTTATTAAATTATTTTTGAAGTGGATGAATTGGTGGTGTCGGTCGATACAAGGTCCCTAAATTGTTACAACTCATAATTATTGTAAAGGTGGTGCAAGTTATGTCTGAAGTGACTTAATTTTATGTTTTATTAAAGTAGGGTTTTGTAAAGAGAGTACAAATCGATAGTTGTACCTCATTTGAATTCCATGACTGTGAATTGTGTTTTACATTTTTTTGTTCAAACTTTTATTCAATAATAATCTAGTATGTACAATAGAGGTGAAAGTGGAAAATTAGATGGTGTGTTATTTCATATGACATGGCAATGAGCTATATGAGGAAGAAATGTTTGATTTCACAATGAAATTGAACAATGACGCGCGCGCGCGCGTGTGTGTGTGTGTTATTAGAGACCCCAATATTGGGTCTCAACATGAGAAGGTCCACAAGTCCTTAAAATAATCTAGACTACACTATCATAGTCCATGACCTTAGCTTGACCACTTAGACCACCACTAATGAGCTCATTGCCACTATTCGGCCCCTCACAATTTCCCAACATCCCATAGCCCAACTCATGTTCCATCTGTCCACCTTCTACATCTTCTTCATCTGAGCCCCATGAGTGTCTACCTCCATGTCCATGTCGATGCCCACACCTCTTCTACCACCCCTGCTAGTCTTGTGTCCTAAGGAAAAGCGTGCATGTCTCAACATACCCATATGTTTACGTGAGTTCTTCTTTATCCGTCTTTGTTTTTTGAGGGTTCCACCAACCTTGAGGCTAACATTACCATTCACGACCTTCTACACATGTCCCAAACATAATTTAACATGTTATGTTTGAGATCAAATGAATAAGCCTCTTATAACATATATGTATGCATTAGCTAAAGCTTTGTTTTCAATAGTTGCATTTGTTAAAAATAACATTCGCTATGATTCAAAAAGAGCCAAAATAAATCAAGAGGGACAATAATCAATTTTACATCCAAAGTGAAATTTAACTTTTATAATTTCTATTGGATACTATATATATTGGATAGATTTTCTTAGTTGAGAACTAAGTGAGTGCATTTTGTAAATGATGCCAGCTGATAGAGCTTAACCAACATGCATTAACTCCCAGCATGAGGATCTTTGCTGATCATCAGGGGCTAGTCTCCACCAGTCTTCATTGACTTATAAAATTTTATTGACTGTTGGACAATAAACTTTGAACCTTATTGCAGTTAAAGTTAACACACCTCCACCCTCGCTCTGACTGCCAAACAACCATCCCCACTATGGTCATCACCACCAATCATCAATCACCTATCACCATCATTTCAATCATGAACCATGATTGTGCAAGTGTCACTCATCCTGACATGTGGCACATACCCAACATGTCATGCCCTAACACCCTGATAATCATGTCCTCTTAGCATTAATCTCTTATGGCCCTACTTTTAATTGGGTAAAACCTAAAGGCCAAACATATGTCATTCACCATTCGCTCGCTACTGGATCCAAGGTGGAGGGAGATAACTCAAGTGAAGGTAGTCAGAAAAATGGCAGAGGAGCCAGTTTTTAATCCAAGGTTTTGCACTCATCCATTCTACCAGTTTTTCAAATTTTATAAACCATTAAAATGTTGAGGTCTATTCTATAAGGTTTTATCATTTTGACAAAGTCATTCATATTTTTAATCTTTTTATATTTAGGGATGTATAAAACATGCATATGACCCTAGATAAAATTGAAACCCTGACTTATTTATGATAGAATCATTCATATTTGTGATCATAGAAGAGAAAGTAGACATTGAATAAGCTGATAAAGGAAAGAAATCCCAGAGTTTTTTATAAATGTGAAACAATTGAATCCATAACTTATATAGATAAAATCCAAAACATACAAAGAAAGAATAGGTATGGGGAAAAAAGGAAAACACTTTAGATAAGCACATTCATAGTGTGTTTGTAAGCCTACTTTGCATAAAATATTTAGATGAAAATGCAAATAAAAGCAGTGAAGATTGTAATAAATCCTTTAAAAGAACATCTGTCTTCAATTTACCTATACCTACTATTTCTCGAGACCTGTTTCTCATTCTCAAAGGCCCACTATACATAAGGTTAAGCTCACCCAGGATTTTGTCTCTGTCAATAAGTTATTTTTATACACAAGGACAAACTCTCATAAACAGGGTCATATGCACTACAAGTTTAAAGGAAGAGAGCTATTCAACAGGATAGAACATGTTGTATAGGAGCCTCTATAGTATTTTCCAAGCTTTAATTATTTGAGCTCTGTTTTTAATTAGTGTGTTTTTATTCACCATTTCATGTGTATTTATGCTTTCAAATGCCTAAATGTACTCTATTTTTATGATGAGGTCATCATGTATGTGTACTTTTAACTACATTGAAAGTGTTATTCTTATCATATTTCATGTGTTTGTGTAGACTTCCACAAAGTAAGAGTGTGTGAATCCATGTTTGTTGTACTCCTATTATAGGGTGTATAAGAGCCTCTATAGTATTTTCCAAGCTTTAATATATTGAGCTCTATTTTTAATTCATGTTTTTTTATTCACCATTTCATGTGTATTTATGCTTGCAAGTGCTTAGATGTACTATAATCTTTGTGATGGGGTCATCATATATGTGTGATTTTAAGTACATTAAAAATGTTATTGTTATCATATTTCATGTGTTTGTGTAGACTTCCACAAAGTAAGTGTGTGAATCCATGTTTGTTGGACTCCCATTATAGGGTGTATAAGAGCCTCTATAGCATTTTTCAAGCTTTAATATCTTGAGCTTTGTTTTTAATTCATATGTTTTTATTCACTATTTAATGTGAATTTATGCTTGCAAGTGCCTAAATTTACTCTATTCTTTATGATGGGTCATCATGTATGTGTCCTTTTAAGTACATTGAAAGTGCTACTCTTATCATATTTCATGTGTTTGTGTAGAATTCCTCAAAGTAAGAGTGTGTGAATCCATGTTTGTTGTACTCCCATTGTAGGGTTTATAAAAGCCTTTATAGTATTTTTCAAGCTTTAATATCTTGAGCTCTGTTTTAATTCATGTGTTTTTATTCACCATTTCATGTGTATTTATGCTTGCAAGTGCCTAAATGTACTCTATTCTTTGTGATGGGGTCATCATGTAGGTGTGCTTTTAAGTACATTGAAAGTGTTACTCTTATCATATTTCATGTGTTTGTGTAGACTTCCACAAAGTAAGATTGTGTGAATACATTTTTGTTGTACTCCCATTGTAGGGTGTATAAGAGCCTCTATAGTATATTCGAAGCTTTAATATATTGAGCTCTATTTTTAATTCATGTGTTTTTATTCATAATTTCATGTGTATTTATGCTTGCAAGTTATTAAATGTACTCTATTCTTTGTGATGGGGTCATTATGTATGTGTGTTTTAAAGTACATTGAAAGTGTTACTCTTATCATATTTCATGTGTTTGTGTAGACTTTCACAAAGTAAGAGTGTGAATCCATGTTTGTTGTACTCCCATTGTACTATGTAGTGTATACTTATTATTGTTGACTTCTTCATTCAAAATGTTGAGTGAGATTATTAAATATTGCCATCAAACTCTTTCATTGAAATAGGCAACTGAAATTATTATTTTTGCATAGAATCTCCATGGACTTGATATTCCAGTCTTCAAAAATATTATTGCTAACCTTTGAAATTTACAATAGGTATGTTTTGGTCTCTTAAATTTTTCAAAATGTAATGTATCCATTACATTTTCTCTATCTCATCTGCTACATACAAAGGTTCGTTGAGCTTGTCCTTAAATCACCACATGAGGCATTGCCATATTATATAGATTGTTTCCAAATGAATTGCTATGTTATGTTTCTATAATGTGACAATCTCTGCTTTGGAACATTACATTATCTACAGAAATTTTAATGCCTTCTCATAGTTATATTCACTCTTCTTTATTCCCCTACCTTTCTTTCAACCCTACCATTATATATTTTGATAGTGCTGTATATTGTTATTGCATATAGGCTTTTGGTGGAGACAAGTTAGCACAGTCATAGGTATGGATGGATCATGTTTAAGAGGTATGATAATTACTTATTTACCAAAATTGATAAGTTTATTCTTTATGTTGGTGTCTTATTCTTGCATTTTGTCAAGATTTCTAAACTGCACATTTTTAAATGCAGGTGTCTAGGGTTATATATGCATATACGTGCATTCATGTGGTTGACCACTTCCACTTATGTCTCCACTTTTAAAGGCTTCATGGCCATGACATGAACATTGATATTGCCTTACAGATACTACCTTGGACACTATGATTTATATACTTACATTTTGGCATAATATCTATGACACGTATGATGTGTGGTTAAACATATTGTTTGGATAGGAGATTTGAAACATATTGGTTAAACATATTGTGTGGTTAAACATATGTGGTTGTTGGTTAGCCATATGTAAAACCATCTGGTATTGTTTATGGTTTTCGATTAGTCACTTGTAAAACCACTATTTTGGCTATTGGTCAACCATTTATAAAACCATCATGTGAGGTTTGTGATTATCCTCTAAAAATCACCAAGTCATGAGTCTAGGTGCAATTATAGAAGAGTTTTTTTTCCCCATGTTCACATTAAGGGAGTATAGGATATGATTAATAATATTTATAAAGGGGTGAATGTTGAGGTATAGTTGTGTGTTCACATTAATAATGAATAATGTAAATATTATTGTTAACAATATTACATTATTAGTCTATATGTTAGTTTACCGAATATATTGTGAGTCACAATATATTCATATTTTAGTGTGTTGTTAAGAGTTTGTTAGTTTGAATCATTTAGCAAGATTGAGATATTTCAAAGGAGATTTTATCTCCCCAAATATAGGAATGTTATTCCTATATAATTTGTATCTCCCATATGAAATAATGAAGCAGAAACAATAATGTATATTATTATGTTTTAAAATTTCTCTATGTGTTTGACTCTTTTTCCATATGCAAATTTGAACCAGTTCTATCATTCATCCCCTCTTCATCCCCATAGGGACATTTAATCGAGATCATGAAATTCATATTTAAGGCATGAGCTAATAATAAAATAAGAAATGATAGTATACAATATATCAAAGCAATCTACCATCTTGAGTCTTAGAGTAGAGCATCACTAACCTAGCATAATTATCAAATAATAGAATCATTTGACTTTGTTTCTAGAGTAAAACAAGGAAATATATGATTTTAGGAGGGAAGTCTTAAGTCATTTCATTTCTTTCTCTAACAAAATCTATAAGGAAGCTTATGTTACTTGTGAAAATATATGGAAAGAACTTACTCCTTTGCAACTAAGAGAACCCTATTATGTCTATTGTTTCAAAGCTGAAAACAACTAGGCTATAAATTATATGAAGTTATTTAAACATGAAATTATTAAATGGATAGGGCTAAGATTTAGGACTCCTACTTTGTGGTTTCTAATTCTTACTTTGATAGGGACTGTACTGATGAATGATCTGGTAGAGAGCAATAAATAAGTGAAGTTGATTTACATGATAGAGGGTACCTCCTGAGGAGTTTAGTTGTATATTTTACATAAATATGACTTAAGAAGTATCTATGTTCATTTCATGTCTCAATTTAGGTCTACCTGAACTAAATTTGGCTACATATAATAGTTTAATTTGGGGGATATGATAAGGCCAAAAGATGATCCTCATATTACCATTCAATATTCCTTAAAATACTTTTTTTTCTATGTTACTATTCTCTAAACTCATAATATGTTGATACATGCACATATAATTTAAATAGTATATATTCAAAGTTGATTTTGGTTTAATATGTTATTTTAAAATTTACTAGTATGATTTAATGGTTTAAAATGTTTTTATACTCTTAATTGTGAAGAGAATGCAAAAGTATAGTGTTCTATGTTGTTGCACTGACTTCTTATTCAATAGTGAACATTTAAGTTCAACTTTCATTTCTAACCACGTTAAGTAGATTTAACAAGCATGAATGAATACCCATTAAGCTGGAAAACTATTCTAACTCCATGCTCCCATTGGACTGACTATTAGTTGTCTTCACATTACATATGTTAGTTCTATTCTTAACCACATTTAGATTTATTTTTCATTTTTGTTTCTTTAACCTAGAACGATATTGTGGTTATATCTTCTAGGATTTTAGGATCATTTAATAATACACCTACCTCCTCTATATAAAGAATATTTGCAAGCTGTGGAAAAATCTAGAATCTAGAATTTGGATAATAGATAATTATAGTAGAATTTCATAAGCTTTGTAATCTGAATTATAATGATCATGTATCAATTCATTTATTTATACATATATGTTATCAATAATACTATTTGTTTTGATTTAATTTTGTCTCAAGGAGGAAGCAATTCAAGCTCCAGTTCAACTAAGGCAAGGCCCACTCACGAGGACTTTGTGGTCTAGTTTTCCATTTGTTAGTTTATTTATTTTAGTTGTGTGATTATTTAAAATATATTTCATTCTTATGAGTGTATGTAATTTTGTTTTCATATTTAATTTCATTTGCAACAGTTTACTTTTGTGTGTGTGTTTCATTTTTGTATGCACACTTTCAACTCCATTGTGTAGGAAGCTTCCAATTTAGATTAGCATTTCATTTATAGAATTACTTTCTTTTACTTTCAATTTCAAGAAATGTGTGTTTAATTTGCGTAAGAGTGTTTAAATTCCATGTAGGAGTGTTTGCTTTCAAGCATGTTAGTCTACTTAGTTCATAAAAGTAGTTTAGTGTTGCATATACATTGTAGATTCCTTGCAAAATAATAGTCCCTAAGTTGACAATTAAGTGGTGGTTCACACAATTTGTAATTTATACAAATACTTATTTGGTTTTTTATTAGGTTATAGGAGATTTCCTCAAACATATAACGGACAGTGGATTGTATGCCTCTATAATAAGTTGATTTGAATAATGCTCAACATGAAGACTAGTAGACAGAAGTCACATCAAGCACCTTTGCGCAACTTTGAAACTTAATTGCCAAGGGTAAAGGGTTTGGTACTACAATATGTAATTTTATTCTTCCCCTGTTGTATAACATACTACCACATGGTGGATGGGGATTTTTCTAAAGCAAAGAACATGTCGAAAAAATTGAATTTTTCCCTTGTCAATCCATTTCCAATTAAATTCCTCAAGCCACTCTGGGATAGACATCAATTCTTACTCCATTGTAAATTTGATCCAAAGGCTTTATAAAAAGAATCTTCAATCTTTTCCAAGGTAAGAAAGGAGTCATTTGCAAGTGACCATTCAAAATTTGGCTAAGAGAGTGATTCACGTGGTAAGAACTTGTTCCACTATTATGCCAAGAGATAGCTTTCAAAATTTGTAACCAATATATATATATATATATATATAGAGAGAGAGAGAGAGAGAGAAAAGGAGCAAGTTGGAAACCCTCTATGATATTATATAAAAGACCAAACCATTCAAAGTTGTGGTCACTAATGATAATATAGGTTAAGGCACCTACAAAGAGAGTTTGAAAAACAAAAAGAAAGAAGTCTCCAAACCCTAGATTTTTTAGCATGGCCAATCAATACAATCATAAGCCTTCTCGAAATAAAATTTGAGGAATAAAATTTAATTTTGAGAGTCTTAATCCCACTCCATGCCTTCCTAGACAATAATAATGTTGCCCAAAATATATCTTATCTTAACAAAACTCGTTTTAAAGTGATGAGGATGGAATCTAAGAGCTTTACCCCAAATTTTGTAACAAATATTTAATAAAGTGATAGGCATCCAACTCAGAATAAGTTTTGGATTCCATATTTGAATAATAAACATAATATTGCCTTCATTGATGAGATTTACTAATAAGTTGGTATCAGAGTGTGATCTTAGTCTAGATAAAGCAAATGCAAGGTCAAATGGTCACACGAGACAAAAAAATGAGTTCACACCATGAAAGAGTTGTAGTAAAATTAAATCATAAGATAACCCAAAATGGATAAAACCCAAATATTTATTAAGTGAGAAAGCTACTCAAGTGAATCATACATATAGGAGTGCTAAGTAACTCCTCTATAAATGGTGGTCAAAGACCTTCTAGAATAGAAGTGTAACTCCTCCACAAAAGGTAGTCAAAAGAGCCTAGAATAGAAGCGTAATTCCACAAAAGGTGGTAAAAGGAGTTACATCATAGTCTTCCAGTCAAACCTATGACACTTATGACACTCTAACTCCACCTAATCAAGCATATATCCAAACGTAAGAAAACATCATTTGAGCAAAAATAATATTCCTAAATAAATAAATTCGAGAAAAAAAATACCTACACTAATACCCTCACATAAGCACAACTTTGGTAGGTAGTGTAAAATAAAATATGGGTCCCAAAAACTAGGTCTGATCTGGTACCCATGTACAAATTAATATATCATAAAGTACATAAAATGAGAAAACCCATAGAAAAAAAATCCACCTAAAAGAGAGACATAGAAGAAGTGAAGAGCCTAGAAGGCCTCCCTAAAAATGATGTTTCTACTAATGTAAACCGTACCACAAGAAGAGTTCGTAGATGAATGAACTTGCTCTTGGTGAAGGTTTGGTAAAGATATCTATAACCTGCTCTAAAGATTGGTAAAATCTCAAATTAATGACCTAACCATGAATAAGCTCCTAGATAAAATGCATGTGAATCTCAATGTGTTTGGTCTAGTAGTGTTGAACTGGATACTTACATATCTATATAGTACTATGTTAGTTACAATAGATGATGGTGGGTTGCTTAAAGGAATGCCAAAATCAAATCGAACCCACTAAAGCCAAATAACCTCAATAAATGGATTAACAACTCCTCTGCAATCTACCCATGTGGATGATATATCAATAACATTTTGGTTCTTAATAGACCAACTGATAGGAATAGAACCCAAATAAAAAATGTAACTTGAAGTGGACTTGTGATTATGAGTATTGCCAACCCAATATGAATATGAAAAACCAATTAAGTTAACCTTTGTGCCAAATATGTCTTGAATCCTAAATATATAATAGACATGAATGTAGTAGAGTATCTACTTAGTTTCTTTCCAATACAACTCATGGGTTTTCTGCATGAATCATGAAATAATGCCTACTATAAATGAAATATTAGGCCTGGTATGAGTCAAATAAATGAGGTTGCTAACACGCTGTCAATACCAATGGCATCAACCAAAAGTCTAGAACAATCTTCCTCAAGTTTTACTCTTGATAGAAAGGGAGTTAGAGATGGTTTACAATCATCTATGTGAAACTAAGCCAAAATATTGAGAGCATACTTGGGTTGTACAAGTGAAATCCTTGAATTGGTCTATAAAATATCAATGCCAAGGAAGTAATGCAAAAGACCCAAGACCCAAGTCTATCATGTCAAATTTATCCTGTATAACTATCTTCACCACTTCAATAGATGATGAAGAACTCCCAGTGATCAAAAGATCAAAAACATAAAGGATTAGTATCAGTAAAGAATCATTCTACTACAAGAAGTATACATTGGGGTCTAAATGACACTTAGTGAAACCTGAAGTCAGGAGGAAGGAATCCATCTTGGTGTACCAAACCCAAGGGGCTTGTCTGAGGCCATAGATAGATTTGCTAGCGCTGTAAACTAAGGATAAATCTTGAACAAACCCAGGTGGATGCTCCATGTATATCTCCTCCTCAAGGTCTCTATGAAAAAAATCACATTTAACATCCATTTGGTGCACATCTTAACCATGTGATGCAGCTATAGCTAGTGTGAGTCAAATCAAAGTCATCTTTTTAAAAGGTAGAAAGGTTGTTGAATAGTCAATGCTAGCTACTTATGAAAAAACCTTGGTGACTAATCATGCCTTGTACTTATCGACCGAATCATTTATTGTAAACTTGGTCAGATATATCCACCTATATTGAACCATCTTCCTTCCCTTAGAAAGTGAATTCAAATCTTGAGTGTGATTTTTTATCAAAAAAGAATATTATTTTTGCATAACACTATCCCACTCAGGTATGCCTGAAGCCTCTCAAAATGTCTGTGGATCTGAAACTAAAGAAAATAAAATCATGTGGACCACTCTGATAATCTACCTAGGTATGATTGTCATCTGCTAGATCCACTGGCTAAGTCCTTGCACTCTGAAATGTCTTCTTGGCCCAAAGGGGACCGGAAGTGGGTGATTCAGGGGGTTTATCCTCTAAAACATGACAAGAGGTGGATGTAGAAGACTCGCCATCACCGCACTCACTATCAAAACTAGAAGAAGAAGACCATGGATCAAAAACCTACTCTAAATGATTCAAGTCAGAAGAAGGATCCTCAAGTCTTAGTGAATCTAATAAAAGAGAAGAAGTGTCAAATGTTGAGTTTGGGGGACTCCCATGAAAGTGAACACTTCTCTCTATAAATAACTCATGTGTGGTTGGATGTAGAAGGCAGTATGCCTTGACACCATCTAGATAACCTACAAAGATGAAAGAATTGGATTGAGGTTCCATAGCTTTGTGTATCTTCTTCAGTATGCATGCCATAGCTAGAGATCTGAAAACCCTAAAGTGTTCAACTTTAGGTTTCCTTCGATGCCAAGCTTCAAAAGGTGTTATGTCTTTCAAAGCTTTGTGAGGAACCCTATTTTAAACATAAAAATCACAATTAATGGCTTTAGTCAAACGCTGAGGTGCCAAGGACTTATAGTGAATCATACAACTAAACATCTCTTTCAAAGATCTATTATTGCATTTTGTAACTCTATTCTATGGACTGTAGTAACTATCTGTTGCAAATCAATCTCATCTATGGTGCAAAACTGCCCAAATCTGTTGATATATTCACCTCCATTGTCAGTTTGAAGAACCTTGATGGATTTCTTAGATTATCTCTCAACGAGAGCCTTGAAGTCTTGAAAATCTTCAAACACTTCAGACTTTTACTTAATAAAGTAGACCCATGTATATCTTGATAAATCATCAATGAAAGTGAGAATTTACTTATCCCTTATAAAACATCACTATGTACTAACTCAAATGCTTTTGAATCTCTCTAAGCTCTACCTTTGTCAAATTTTGCTTCGAGATACTTTCCAAGAGAGCAACCGTCACAAAATCCCTTAGAGAATTGGACTTGAGGCAAGCCTATGGCCATGTCATTTTTGCTAAGTTGTTCAATGTAGATGTAGTTAATGTGGCTAAATCACTCATGCCATAAATTTTTAACTCCATTTGAATGAGTAGTAATGCAGTCAAAGAATAATCAGATGCAAAATGTGAGAAGATGTATAACCTGGGTTGGTAATCTACCATACCCACTATCATTATAGAATCACTATACAAGTCCCTAATTATAACTGAATCTAGTAAAAACTCAATCCTCATGCCTTTGCTAATATGAGTGATTTGATACACTGATAGGAGATTGGTTGAAAGACAAAGAATAGTTAGAAAATTATTGAATGTTTATCCTTCCATTTCAATAGGCCATCTCCCTACAATGGGTGTAGAAGTGTCTTCACTTGAACTGATGGAAGACATGCTACAAGGCTCTAAGGAAGTAATCTCAACTAGTTAAGAGCCCATATGGTAATAAACACCTAAATCAATGACCCATGAAGATGTTGAATATGTAACTACTACAATACCTTGCCCTTTTCTTTCTCTTTCCCCTTGCCCTTTGCCTTAGTAGAATCTTGAGTATATGAATTCTACTTGATTGACTTAAGAACACCTATATTGTTCTTCTCTAGGAGATGAGTTAGGTGATTTATTTACTTTTTCATGCACTTGTTTTCATCCGGCCCTTTTTTTTTTACAATAGGTACACCTAACCTTCTATTTCTTAGGTTTGACATTGGAGGAAGCTTTAGTGTTGGTTTTGGTAGAGGTGGATTCTTTCTTCTCTTAATCTTTATTCTTCTTTTTCTTCTCTTTGTTTGAAGTTTTTGCTTTTATATTCCCAACAATTAGGGCTTGTGGTTTTGTGGACTTAAATGTGCCCATCTAGAGAAACTTGTCTTATTCTCTAGTTAAGTCAACAATGAAACCATATAAAGAGGACATTTTCCATGCAGTGCCCAAAACACTTTGTGGCATGAAAAGTAGAGACAAACAATGAATAGTGAGGTCCTCGTTTAGAAAGTATAGAAAGAATAAGTTGGTCATGTTCTTTCTTTATCCCACATTATTTCAACTGTAAACTCAAAGACATGAACTTAGTGAAAAAATTGTGAAGGGTATCAAAGTTGCAAGGTCTTAGGGTAATGAGTTAATTCTAAAGCTCTAACCTCTCATCACATCTTGCTTTCTAAATAGTTTACCCAGAATGCTCCATACATCATGAGGTGATTTGGTAGGTTCTAAGTGAAATAAGAGATTAGGTATTATAGAAAGACATAATAACCCATAGGCTTCATCACTATGATTATACCACTTAACTATCTTTACATCTGTGTTAGGTTTGGTTTCATCATCTATGGTTATCGTAAATAAACTCTTACTCCTTAGAATGATTGTCATCTTGATTTTTCATTCATGACAATTAAGGGAGTTAGTGGATTGATTGAACTTGAATCCATTAGTGCAGAAATCAGTTGTAGTAGTAGTACAAGTTGTAGTTATTGTAGAAATGAAAGTGCAAGTGAAAAGAGAAAGGGTGACACATAAAAAGTACACCCCCTTGAACTATCAATAGAAAAGACCCCTCCCCACCCAAAATGTTGCAAATGCATGCTAAAAAAACATTAGACTCATCCAATAATGCATTTAGAGCAATCAATGCAAGTCAAAAAGATAAAATAAGATGAGGATGTCAGGATCTACTGATAATGCATCCAAAGAAGATAAGTACACAAGCAAAATTTGTGTGAAAGCGAGAAAGTATATTTGAATGCGAGAGTATTTGGACGCCTTCTAAACCTGACCTTACTCTCCGATCTTCATCAAGCAAAAAAATGAAATGTCAAAACTATTACAATTTCCCATCTTTAAAATATTACTCACAATATCATTTTTTATTTTTATAAAAAATAATCAAAAAAAAGTTATGGCCCTTACAATGAACCCTCATCTCAATATATTGTTCTAAATTTTTTAAACAATTAAAAAGGCTTTATCACCTTTCACATAAAAAAGGGAACTTATCTTATTAAAATCAAGACTTAAAAAGAATATAGTGCACTTTATGAAATATTTTTAAAAGTGATTTAATTTAAAACTTTTTTTTCGAAATGCCAATTAAAAAGACAAAACCAACGTTTCATCTCCTAATACCATGAATTATAAAAAACAAAGATTTTTTTATCAAGGAGGGCAGTTTGAGGTGAAATACCATCGGAGGGAAGACATGTTGGCAGCCACCTGTTGGGATATTAGTGACTAGATACAGGTGAGGTAGGTTGTGGGCAGAGCAATGGCACTAAGAAGGGTCACAAAGGTTGCCAACCAAGGTCCAATGCTATGCAGGTTATCTTACTGTCTTCCAATGTTCCATGACAATATTGGTTAGAATAGTAGTCGAGGGTGAGGGGGCACGTCCTTAGAGCAGGCCAAGAGTGGTTACGAGGCTTAGAGCAGGCCGTATGGGGGACGTAAAGATCCAAAAAAAAAATCTCCTTGCTAAGAGTCCATCCACAATCCCTCTGAATGCATAGACCAACATGTAAGTCGTGAGAGGCTATGAAGATTAGAAATCGGGCTGAAAGTATCACATGCAGGCTATGGATCTTGTAAGGGGTGAGTATGCAGACTGGTATGGCTTCACACTAAATTTTGAAGCACTTGTGGGTCTAAGATAAGCCATTAACTGTGTACATGATGCATGCCAAGGTACCAACCTGCAAATAAACTTGCAAACCAATACCACAAAGAGAGTATCCTGTCTAAAATCAGAAGAAGAAAAAAAAAAAAAAAAAAAATTACCCATACAGTTTTTTTTGGATGACAAATCCTAATATTTTTGAGATTTTTGAAGCTTTCGGATTTTTTTTTTCAAACCCCTCTAAAAAATTGCCTTACAATACAATCAAATAAATTCTAGATTCCAAATGAAAGCTTAATAGCAAAGAAAAATCAGACGAACTTTTACCAAATTGAGTTTGATACCATATCAGAGTATGATCCCAATCCAGACAAAGCAAATATGAGGTCGAATCGTCACATGAGACAAGAAGTGAGTGCACACCACCAAATAACTGTAGCAAAATGAAATCACACGACAAGTATTACACAAAGCAACCCAAAATGGATAAAGTCCAAATATTCATTAAATGATAAAGCTCCTCAAGTGAAGCGTACATATAGGAGTGTTGAGTAACTCTTCCACAAATGGTGGTGAAATACCCCCTAAAATAGAAGTGTAACTCCCCAAAAGATGGTAAAAGGAGCTTGGAATAGAAGTGTAACTCCTCCAAAAAAGGTGGTAAAAGGAGTTGCATAACTCCACCTAAAAAAGCATATCCCCAAATGTAAGAAAACTCCATGTGAGAAAAAATACTATTCCCAAATTAATAAATTTAGAAAAATAAATACCTACACTAAAAGTTGATACATGGAACTTATTTATAAATTTGAAGCAAGTATGGCCCAACAAACTACCAAACAACTTTGTAAAATTAAAAAGGAAAGCCAATAAGTCTTAGGGCTTTGTTATTAGCTATGTGTAAGAGTGTCATATGAAGCTCATCAAGAGTGAGTAGGGAATCACAAAGCTTGACTAATTTTCATCTTTAAAAATACAATCGCTTGATATTGCATGGGGGTATGTCAAGGAAGGCTCTGATCCAAAGTTAATTGTATCATGTCAAGATCAACTTCAACATGCCTTTAACAAAACAATAGAAAAGATTTTCCCACTAAGACATATCAAAGATGTCCTAAGTATATTTTGACATAACCTAATACCATAGAAATCAGTTTGGCATTACAATAGAGATTAGAATTGGATTCGGCAACATTGACATTAATAGAGATTGAGTTGTCACTTGGTGATTTAGTTCTTTTTTACAAAGGCAAAAAATCATTGAACTACTTGAATGTAAAAAATGATTAACATTATTTACTCTTGTGTGCTACATTTTCATCACCATCCCTATGGTATTATCTTTTCTTCGACTACTACATTTCCCATGATCAAACTTGGTGAAAAAATAGGGAATTGGATATAGAGTACAAGTTGTGGAAATATATCATGTAATCAGGCAACTTAGCTGAAAGTATTAATGGCTAAATTAAATCACACTTGTGAATTTTTTCACATTTTAACTTCTAATTGTTTGGAAACAGAAACGGCAATGGAAACATTTCCAAAATGTGTAAACATGGATTTTTTAAAAACCCTCAAACCTGTATCTTGAACACTTGAAAATGCTAAAGGATCATAATTTTTTAACTCAAAATGCACACCTTCCAAGGAACACATTAGTTATTTAGAGTGATCAAGTAAGACAATACATTTATCAAGCTAAGTGGTATAGCCTTCAATAACTTTAGGTTCAGTTTCTGCAGCTAACTAGAGGCATGATGTGGGCCATCATTTCTCAAGAAAGGGTGAATGATATGAGATCAATTGTGTCAGTATGCACTCTTCTCCTAATATATTTGTGTACTCATAAATATGTAGCCTCTTGTGCCACATGCCCAACCTCTTGGTGCTATTGCATGATCCTACATCACCAAGCAACATATCACGTAGTTTTTAGATGCTATGCATTATCTTTAAAAGTCGAAAACCTTATGGGGCCTTTCCACTACTTTACATCATGCCAAGTGTCACTTCCAAGGCTTGCACTATGTTAGAGCATTTTTTTGTATACCACACACTTGGTAAACCAAAAACCAAACATTACACTTGTAAGAAGTCAAACAATTATCAATTGTAGAACACAAACCATTTTTTAGCCATCTCTTTTTTTAACTCCTTTCTTTTCATGATATGTATTATAAGTCATTCAACCCTAAGGAGATATCACAAATGTTAGCATGCCTTGGGTATCTATCATAGTAAGGTCATCTATGTTGACATTCTATTCAAAGAAATTCAGCTAAGAAGTGTAATTTCCTTTTGATAATGGGAATCTTCATTCTCAACCGTGTTTCACATTGTATGCATATGCACCATACCCTATTTTTCTCCATTGAATAAAAGTTTCATTATTCTAAAAATATTTTTCATTCAAATGTGTAATGGTTAACTATTGTAGTTACTTTGTATTACATGTTCCCATAGTTTGCAATCCAAGTTACAAGGTTGTCCCCAAAGTTGCCATATAAGGGTCCCTGGTTTGGATCAGTTTTGACACAAGCCAACATTTTAGTTGATCTAAGTTTGTGTTTTAAAACATTCATTTATAGGAATGTCTTGTTTATACCTTTGCATGAGGATATTGGAAATATTGTCTATGGTTTGGTTGATGTATGGCAGATATGCTTTTTGTCCATCATATTTTGTAAGACATGCCAAAAGATTGTTTTACAAATCCAAACTCTACACATATATCATCCAAATAGTTATTATTTACAAGTTGAGATTTAATTCACACTCTAGTCAATGCCATCATTTGTCTCCTAAAAAACAACATATACATTTTTTTGCCAGAAATTACATTCTATTTCTTAGAGACAGGCAATAGTATTTCCTACAAAGTTTTCATTGATCTCTTGGAAAAATATATACAAGAAATTCTTCATCCTCCTTGAAGAGGTGGAGGTTTTTGGTCCCCAGAATGTGATTTATGGCATCATCATCAAATCCTAAAACACACCCCAACTTCATCATCTCACACAATTCTGCAATGAGACTAGGATTGTCTGCTAACAGACCCCCTGATATAACATTTTGCAAACTTAATTGCCAAAAGCCACTTGTTGCTTTTGATTGTTTGGATCTGATTTTGATACCAATATCCATTTTTATCCTTTTCCCAATGCATGGGAACTTTTTCCGTTACAGTAATGGTTAGTTCACTATTTTCTGTTTTACCCAGTTTTATTGTTATTGATAGGGAGTATTCAACAGTAAAAGGCTCAGTTGCTTCATAGGTAGAGCAGTCCAAAATATTCCTCACAATTTTATGTTGTTTGTCTACTGATAATTTGAAGGAGGTAAATGCAAGATATCCCAAAAAAAATTGTGTATAGATCTTATCTGAACAACCCCTCCCCTGCTGTAAGCTTGCACAAACAGATATTATCCAACACATTTATCTCAAATTTTTTTATTGCTTCTGATATATTTGGAGATCCAAGAGAGTTATATATTGAGAACAAAGAGTCCAATGGTAATTTTGGATCTGAAGTATTATGGTGCCATGCAAACTTTATCCTTGTTGATGCTTCTTTGAACAATTCTGTTCGTTACAAATCATCAGGCACAAAGATATCCTTTTGAGAACTGAGCTGGATTTTTCCACAGTTTTTGTGAGTTGGCAAACTTAGAGGGTTTCCAATTCAACGTTTTATCAATGACGAGGAACCACTCCAGTGCTTAAGAATTTTTTGCCAAATGCAATGACATTCTGATTCAGATACTTGGTAATTTTTGTATGTCCGAATTCTCCATTAAAGGGAATAGTGCTCAACTCTGGGATGTAAAGATACACGAAGATAGTTAGACAAAAAGGAAACAATGTAGCTTCATAAAGTTTATCCAGAATACTAAAGTATGTGTCACAGAAAATTCCACTATCATCATGAATCATACAATTGTCTGCATCCTCCCATTTACCTCCAACTTCATTATCAAGCGAAATCCAAATTTTAACAGAGCTACTGATACTTGGCTTCCAATGGAAAAAATAGATGTATTTGTATATCCTAATTATGACCTCTAATTCTGTGTGCATTTCAAGTTGATTGGCAATCACATCACACCCTTTCAAGGGCTTAATAACTACTCCTATCTTTTGTAAGGCACTCCTGAATTCATCAATGGATTTTTCATAGAAGGAATTATTAATGAATGAAAGGTCAGTTCATTGCAAACCAGTTGATTCCCATTGAGAACTAAACAATAAAGAGTTGCTAGGAGATTGATAACCCCAATGTGTTCTTAGCCATTTGCCTTCAGCGATACTCTTTTGTAACACTTCTGGGAGTATTGTCAAATTCTGAATCCACTCCAGTGGGAGAAAATTTTTATCTTCGTCAATAGGAAAGAAAACTCCGGGCAACACAACATCTGGTGGTCTTAGCTGCGGAATATCCACCGCTCCAAGCTCATTTCTGATAAAGAACTCAAGATCATTTTTGCCATTCAATCCAATGGCACAAGGAGGAAGTTCCATATAATTTGATGATAACGTAATATACCCATGTGCTATCCATGGATTGCTCTCCATTAACTTGGCCCACCTGCCTATGGATGCAAGCACAATCAAATGTGCTGGATGACAATTATTAACTATAGATCCCAAATTATTCATTATAGGCATTTTTAGGCCATAAATCTCTCTGTTTTTAATATACTGGTTTGATAATGAATAGTGTAAAAACTGTCCAACACAGATGGCAAACTTATTGCTTATAGAAAACTAAACATCATGTAAAAGTTGCTTACTAAAACTAGAAACAAAAACATCAGTAATCTTGGGATAGTCGCTTAGCCATTTCTGCAATCCGTACTGGTTTGATTCTTTCAAACTAGTCATGGCCTTTTGAGTGGCATTTGGTATGAATTTGTAATTTGCTACCTTTCCAAAATCTACAATCCATCTTGTTAACCATTCAATGTCATGTGGTTGTGATGAAAAATATATTCTTAGACAACTGGCTATGTCTGATAAACTGGCCTAACCCACCCCGTTGGGATAATCATCAAACTTAAATAGAGGAAACCGTTGTAGCCTGGCTGAAATACATTCTTCCCAAAGTGCAAGGTATTTTGAAATTCCACATTCCTAATATTCTGTAAGAAAGCAAAGAAGCTGCACATATAAATCCTCAGATAAGCCAGCAACCCAGTCACTACTCTTAATTGAACCCACTTACCAATTATCATTCGCATATTTCACTCCCAAGAACTCTAGAGCACTTAAATTATACATGTAGGGATGTACTAAGTATACTCTACGAGATTGCAGAACACCGGGTAATTCTGTTGCTTTTTATGCTATGTTTTTGAAGTCAGATAGTATGTTGAGAGCTCTGCTTGGCTTTCAATAACAATAAAAAACCTTTTGACGTTTCAAAATAATGACATCCACAAGATCGAGTTTCATCTTAATGGCATGTCAAACAAGTCTGAGCTGTTGATTACATGGTAAATCAATAGGGAGATACTTCAAGTAATATGATCTTGATAATAAATGATGTGGGCACACACCTTGCAAAAGCCATTGAAAACCTTCACAGAAGTCTAATGGAACACAATCAAATATTCCTTTGTTCCACTTGTCCCAAATAATGCTTTCCCTTGAAGATACGAGTAAAAAGTCTGCTTGTATGATGAATGGAAATCCTGTAACCATTTGTGTGGGAAGAAATGCATAAATGTCGGCTCCAATACTAGAACTGTTACTGTTATTGTTAACCTTGTGCCCTATCATCTTTTGTTATTATTTCTTCTCGTAACTAATTCTTCACAAGGAAAAGCAAGTGTTATCACCCATGTTTGGATGTCTTTTCTCTCTTCGACTTGATTCTTTGCTTTCTCTATAAACCGCTGCCTCCACATATAATAACTGCATTCACTGACCCAGTCCTCGTTTTTTTGTGCCTCTAAATGAAGAATACAGGTTCACCTTCTTCATTATTGAATGTTGGAAATTGGATTTGAAGGTTTTAAGAGAGGATGAGGGGAGATAAATACAAACTCAATGTTTGAAAATAGAGGATTTAATTTGCATAGACAAAACAGAGCATAAAAATAACAACCCAAAAAATTCAAAGCAAGAGAACAAGAACAACTATGGCTGTTTATGAAACTAGATCTGCACATAAAACTAGCTTCAGCTATATGTACATATTCATCAACAATAGATAGCAGCTACAGATACACATAAAACTGTATATTCCTCTATTCCGGAATTTTCTGCACCTAAACAAAATGACTCCTCTCTTCTCTTGCTAGGCAGTGCTAGGCTCAAGACAGAGTTTAATAAATAGAAATTAATGTGCAGCTACAACTCACACAAGGTAAAGCTAACATCAGCCAAAAAAATATTTAATGCAAATCCTCTTGGATGGTGATACAAATCCCAACAATGAGTAATTATAGTTTTTCCAACTCCCCCTTAATTTGAACTGCTGGGGATTATCAAAAATTTGCATCAAACTACTTCAGAGCTGTTACTACATATCTTCGGAGCATATCTTTGGAACTATCTTCAAAGCTTATCTTTGGAGCTTATCTTCAAAGCAATCTTTGGAGCATCTATCTTTGGAGCTATCTTTGAATCAGTGTTCAGAGCATCTATCTTCAGAGCAGTCTTCGGAGCATCTATTTTTGGAGCTGCATTTTTGGATCTCTCTTCGGAGCTATACACATTTGCATGATCGAAAACTCTTAATCAACTTCATAAATATTGAAATATCTCATTCGCCAATAGCTTTATACATATGTCAGCAAATTGATCTTCAGACCTACAAAAATCTAGGCAAATTTCTTTGTTGTTAACAAGCTCTTTAATAAAAAGGTACCTAATATCAATATGCTTAGTTCTCTTATAAAAAACATGATTTTTGGACAATGCAATAGCTGAACTATTGTTACAAAATATGTAGTGGCTTCTTTTTTATCATGCATTAAGTCTTTCAACATCCTTCACATCCAAACAACTTGACAAACTGCACTAGTGGTTGCCACATACTCAGCTTCAGCTGAAGAAACAGTCACCATGGGCTATTTCTTTGAAATCCATGACATAACACCTGTACCAAAGTGAAAAGCATACCTGAGAGTTCTTTTTTGATCATCTATGCTACCCCCATAATCACTATCCATGTATCCAACAAGATTGAAATCAACTAAAATGGAATATAATATGCCAAAATTCTTTGTATCACTCACATGCCTCAATATTCTCTTACTGGTCTGCCAATGAGAGTCTTTTGGAGACTCCATAAACCTTGAAATTAGGCTTACACAATACATAATATCAGTCTTTATGACCGTCAAATACATAAAACTTCCAACCAACCTTTTGAATAATGTAGGATACACACATGGTCCATCATCCTCCTTGCTTAGCTTCAATCCCATCATGACCGGTGTTGGGGCTACCTCGCACTTTACCATATTGAATCTCTTCAAGATTTCATTTGCATATTTGGATTGAGAAATAAGTACACTAGCATTGGATTGATGGACTTTGATTCCTAAAAAATATCTCATAAGCCCCAAATTAGTCATTTCAAATTCACTCTTCATTATTGTTTTGAAAACATCTATGCTAAGATCACCGGTAAAGATTAGATCATCTACATACAAACAAATGATTAGACTTCTACCTTTCTTGTTGAATTTGATGTACAAGGTTGGCTCACAACCACTTTTTTGGAAACCATTTTAAATGAGATAAGATTCAATGCAACTGTACCAAGCTCTAGGAGCTTGCTTTAATCCATAAAGTGCCTTCTTCAACCTATATACTTTGTTTTATGATCCAATATCTCATAGCTTTGTGTTTGTTCAACATGCACATCCTCCTCTAGGTAGCCATTTAGAAATGCAAACTTCACATCCATTTGGTACATAGGCCACTTGTTTCAGGCAGCAATAGCCAATAATGTCCTAATTGTGTCCAACCATGCAATAGGAGCAAATGTTTCATTGAAATCTATTTCGGGTTGTTGTGTGAAGCCCCTTGTAACTAGTCTTGCTTTATGTTTTTGCTCTTTTCCATCAACATCTTGTTTAGTCTTATAAATCCACTTTACACTTATTATATCTTTGCCTTTAGGCAACTCAACTAACTCCCATGTTCAGTTCTTCTCAATGGACTCAATCTCTTCTTCCATGGCTTATGCCCATGTATCATCACTCATATCCTCTTCAAATGTTAATGGATCATCTACATGAGAAAACAAAGTAAAGACTGAAAATGAATTTGTCACATCAACATTATATAACTCACTCAAATTCCTTGTTTTTCGTGGCAGCATGCTTGCTAGAGTTGGATCTGAAGATATACAACTACTTGGAGTTCTAGTTAGAGTTGTTCCAAGGGTGTCAATCAATGTAGATGTTGTTGTGGTTACCTGTGGAATTTGATGTACTCTTGGTGTGGGCAGCAACCTTAAAGATCTCCTTGCCATGAATGGGGGTGTATCTTGAGCTACTACTTGTGGTGCTCACTTGAGAGTGGAAAGAGTTGTAGTTTGAGTTGTACTTGATAATGAAAACACTTCATCCACCATATCATCATGAGAAACAACAGTGTTAATGTTTACAGTCCTCTCTACACTTCCATCCCATGCTCCACCCTCCACAAAATGAACACCACAACTGATTATAACCTTCCTAATGATAGGATTAAACAACTTATATGCCTTTGTATTCTCTGAATAGAAAACATATACATTTTTGTCTTTTATTGCCTAGCTTCTTTCTCAACTCATCTGGAATATGTGCATATGCAACACAACTAAATACCTTAAAATGAGAAACAATATGTTTCTTACCTGTCCAAGCCTCTTGAGGGACTTTTTTCTTCACACTCTTTGTTGGGCACCTATTCATGATATAAACAGAAGTTACCACTGCCTCAACCCAATATTCATTAGATAAATGCTAGGTTACCAACAAATTACGTGCCATCTCCATAATGGTTCGATTCTTCCTCTCCACCACACCATTTTGTTGAGGCGTATAGTGGGATTTAAATTACTTGTGTATGCTATGTAATCTACAAAAATTTAGAAAATCATTAGAAATATACTCATCGTCTCTATATGTCATCAAAACCTTGATGTAGTAGCCACTTTGCTTCTCCAAAAGTGTCTTGAACTGCTAAAAATAAGTAAATTCATCAGACTTGTGTTTTAAGAAGTAAGCCCAAGTTTTCTTTGTAAAGTCATCAATAAAATTACATAAATAAGTTCAGCGTCCTATAAAAGGTATTTGCATTTGCCCAAAAATATCCGAATGAACAATCTCAAGTGGTGCTCTTGCTCTTTTTAATTTGCCAACCATGAAAGACTCTCTATGTTATTTGCCCAAGATACAACCTTCACAAACTTTTTTCGGTTTCTCAGTTAATGACAAACTTTTCATCATGTTCTTCATATGTAGTAGCTTTAGCCCTCCAAAGTTCAAATGCCCAAATCTAAAATCTCACAACTAAGATTCATCCTTTACAATTGACTGAAATATTGTTTGGATTTATCCACCAATACCTTTTGCTTCTTTGGAGCTGAATTGGCTTGCTCCAGTATTTATTAAATCTGTAAAATTCATTTCAACTTATGATTTTGTATTTTATTCCTTAAAGGCAGCTCCAGAATGTACATTATTTGTCTTATGAACAGCTTGGGTTGTTTTCCCCTTCATATCGAGCCTTATCCTCAAGGGAAACATCTAGTTACTAGTCATTTGCACTTTGGCAATTAGTGGTTTGCTTGAAAACCTGTCCAAAATCACACTCGTTGTTTCTATGTACATTGTATATCCTTTTTGTACCAACTCACTGATACTCATTAAGTTATGTTTTAGACCAACAACATAATACACATCATGCATAATTTTTTGCTCCCCCTCTTTGGTTATAATATTAATTGTACCTTTACCCAAAACAATGACCTTATTGTTGTTACCAAGTATGATATCAATTCTAACTGATTCATCCAAGCTAAAAAACAAATCTACATTACATGTCATGTAATTACTACAATCGAAATCCAAATACCATGTCACATGGGCTTTTTTGGATAATATTGCACTCAACTAGAGAGTTTTTAGGAATTACTTCAACAATCCTAGTGCATGCAATAAACATAGTACTTATGGGAGTGCTACTTGACTGATTTTGACCTTGCTTGTGGTGGTCATATGGTTTTTTCTTACATTCATAAGCATAATAACCAAACTTCTTACAATAATGACATTGAATGTGTGATTTCCCTGGGCCACTTGGGTGACTGAATTCTGATTTTGACCTCTACCACCAATATTTGTAGGACTACTGCTACATCCTCCTCTAAGGGAACTTCTCCCTTTACCTCTAGGACTGAATTTCCACCCTCCTATTCCATGGCTTATAGATGATTGAGATGAAAATGCATTTTCCAATGACATGTTTGACCGATTTAGTCTATATTCATGATTGATGAGCCAGGCATGAAACTCATCAATAGTAAACTGACTCAAATCTTTGGTTTCCTCCAAAGCCACAACTAGAGTGTCAAATTTAAAAATGAGACTTCTAAGCACCTTCTCAACAATCTTCCTATCCTCTATGGCCTCTCCATGAGATTTGATTTGATTAATCAGACCAAAAACATGTGTAAAGAAAGATTCTACTGAATCTAAGTCTTTCATTGATAAATTTTCAAAATCTCTTCTAAGGAGCTGTAATTTAGCATTTTTATCCATACCTTGGTAAATAATTTGTAGTGTATCCCATGTCTCCTTGGCCTGATTTATTGCTACTACTCTTGGGAGTATGCTCTCATGCATGCTTGATGGATGTAGAATAAAGCTTTCCCATCCTTCTTTCTCTATTCTTTCGAAGCGTCTTTCTCATTTTGTGTAAGGGTGTTATATGCTCCCTGGTTTGTTGGTTCAACATAACCATTTTCAATTATCTCTCATACGTCTTAAGACTGAAACAATGCTTTCACAGTTAAAGACCAATACTCATAATTTTTTCTTGTGAAAATAGGGTTTTGCAAACTAGACAGGGATGCACTAGACGTGGAAGCCATTAATAGATTTCAAGAGAATGAAAAAAACTCAGAAAATTAGACGGGCAGAGGTTCCTTTGGCTCTGATCCCAGATGAAAGTTTTAAGAGAGGAGGGGAGATAAATACAAACTCAATGCTTGAAAATAGAGGATTTAATTTGCACAGAAAAAACAAAGCATAAAAATAACAACTCAGAAAATTTAGAAAAATAACAACTATGACTATTTATGAACCCAGATCTGCACATAAAACTAGCTTCAGCTATATGTATATATTTATAAAAAATATAATGTAGCTACTACTGCACATAAAACTGTATATTAATTACATATTCTTTTGTTATGGAATTTTCTGCACCTAAACAAAATGACTCCTCTCTTCTCTTGCTTGGCAGCACTGGGCTCATGACAGTTCAATAAATAGAAATTATTGCGCAGCTATAGCTCATACAAGGTAAAGCTGACATCAGCCAAAAAGATATTTAATGCAAATATTCTTGGACGGCGATACAAATCTGGGAAGGACAAACAAAATATTTGGATAATAAATGCCCAGTAGTGAGTAATTACAGTTTTTCCAACAGTGTTTCCAAAGATACAGATATGCTATTAACCTTGGTCACTTTGGTTTTGTGGTGGTCCTCCCGAAAAGACAATCTTTTAATTTTGGACATAAACAAAACCACTTCAGGATTGATATCACCAACCTGACTTTTGACTGCACCAACCTTCTCTGCTTGCAAAGGTAACACTATAATTGTGTTTGGAAGCTGTGCATTGTTACCATAAACTTGCTGGAGCTCTTCAATGTTTGGCTTGTCCATAATCCACTCTGGAACAATATGTCCTATTTTCATGCCAGCTGGAGGTCTTTCGTTAAATCTTATCGTGTATACATTGCTAAAAATGTAGGGCTGGCCTGTTACTAAGAAAACACTCTTGAATCCAATCCCTGAAAATTACATACAGATATATAAACATAAAAACATTTCAAATGAGTTGTAAAAGTGAACTTAAAATGCCTTAACATAAAATTTTAAAATTCTGTCAAACTATTAGTACAGTTTTACAGACTTAAACTGGTAAGAAGCTACCTTTCTCTCCTATGTAACCACCTTCTTGTCTTTTACCCCTCTTTGTTGATCGACCCACACTGCAAAGGGATTCTGTAGCCTTTCGAGAAGCCCTTCTCATTGTTAAAAACCACAAGAGTTTCAAGGGCACCTGGGTCAGTGATGTATTTACTTGTAAACGCAAACTCCAGAGATGGCTCTAAATTTGGTGGATACTTATTGTCCTCGACGTTTTGCAATGCATATCGATATATAATACAAGCAAAACCTTTAACTAACTGCAATGCTTGAAAACTGACATATAAAACAAACCCATATCTATGAATAATTCCAAGTTGGTAATTGAAAATCATATTGAAATTTGAGGAGAGGGATATATAAGTATTTAAAAATAGGTTAAGCTGGACCAAACTCAATATATTTTTCTGTTCCGCCCACTTCCCCCACCCCAAAAAAAAAAACAACACAACTCAAATCCTTCAAGTATTACTTGGAGGAGTTCCATTATAAAATGGATATCTTTTGTGTAGAGCTCTGAAGAAAGCTGTTTAACAGCATGGTAAAGATCTTGGGTGAGTGGATTCTCTTCTACTACTCCAACTGAAAATTTATGCATTCTTGTTGGAGATTGGAGTTAATTTCTCCACTTCTCATGCATGCACAACAGTTATCAAACACTTGGTTAAACTGTTAGAGAAGCAGTGAGACAAACAATTAGTTCAAGCAGTTTGCATGTAAAGACTAAAATTAGTCTTTGGTTTGTTTTTTCTAATTATTATTAATTTTTCAAATCTATTTAATAGACCCATGGGGCAGTATTGTAATTTGAGCAAGATAAGCAAGATCAAGAAGATCTGTAAGATTCAAGAAAATTAATAAAAATCTTGTTCCCTGATTGCTATAGCAATCTGAGTGTGTTTTATAATTTGTGTGTTCTATTTTCTGTTTTTATATGTCTTTTATTTTCTAACAAATGGTATTAGAGCCCATGGAGAGAATCCTGGGACGTTGCAGAAAATTTTTAGCTAGAAGAAAGCGCAGAAGAGGGTTCAGAGCCAACTTAACACTCTAGTCTTGGAAGGTGAAGCGCTGCCAATGAATGCAGCCAGTGAAAGTGTCTGCTAAGACAGGTAGACCGTGGGAGAGAAGCGCAGCTAGGTTAGAGCGCAGTCAGCGTAGTCTCATCGGTCAAAGCATTGACAGCAGGGACGCCAGCCTGTATGCACAGCGACAGATCGCAGAGCGCAGCAGAAATCTCAGAATTTGTGAAAAGCGCCTAGTTAGAACCAGCGCAGCAGTCAACGCATGAAGGTGAAGAAGCGCAGTCAAGGAAGAAGCGCGACCCAGCAAGGAGCAGATCGCAACACAATTTGGTAGCTTTATTTTTCAACAGTTCGCAGCAAGCACAGAAATAGCCCAGTCAGCCCAGGGGAAGCGCAGGCAGACAAGTCTGAAGCGCGCAGTAGTGAAGGAAAAGGCAGCAGCCAAGTGGAATAGACGATGCCAGACAGCAAGCAAAGCACAACCGAAGTTAGTAGGTGGACGGCGCAGCAGTAAATCAAATACAAAAGGCCGCACCCTTATTCTGATAGATCGCAGAAGTTTTACAAAAAAAAAGGACCGTGGAAATTCAAAAAATCGTTGTTTAAAAAGAATCGCAGTCAAAGAAGGATATAGCGCCTATCGCAGAAGCAGTTTGGACAAAATGTTGGGTAGAAACTGGTGACAGAAACATTGACAATGGCAATGGCGACCAGATCAGTCACTCTGCCAGAAGTCCGTTCCAAGGATGCTGAGGTTTGGAACCGGGAGTTGCCGGTCAACGCCCCTATCGTTATTTCACTGCCAGGTCTTACAGGTGGGAGTGGTGATACTTATGTCAGGGACATGCTTTTACGAGCAAGGAGACATGGATGGCATAGTGTAGTTTTTAACAGTCATGGGCAAACGAAGCCTAGAAAGAAAGAACGAAAAAAAAAAAAAAAAGAAAGAAAGAAAAAGAAAAGAAAAAAGAAAGAAAAGAAAAGAAAAAAAAAAAAAAAAAAAAGAGGAAAGAGGATTTATATCCAAGAAGTTGTCAAGGGGTTGAAAAGAGCCAAGCAGCGAAATAGTTGAAGAAAGAAGGTAGCGCAAGAGGCGCGCGTGAGAGTTGGTAAGAGCTCCAGATTTGGTAAGAGCTCCACAGAGCTTGTGTTACACAGCAAGTGAAGCTGTGAAAGTGTTTGTGTTACACAGCGAGTGAAGCTGTGAAAGTGTGTGTTGAACAGCGAGTGAAGCTGTCAAAGTCTCTAAAGATTAGGCCAATCGTTGGCAAATTTAGACCAATGTGGAAAGAACCCAACAGAGTCTTGGGAGGAAACCTGAGCAGTTAAGCATCAGGGGAAAGAAAGGTAAGCAAGCAGGAAGCTTATAGTTTTGAACATAAGCATGTCCGTTGATAGCCTTTCGACAGGTTACTCCTCAGTCTTAAACGCTGAGTGAACGCTCATTGAGCAATTGTATGACAGAATGAGTGAAGAGATGTATGCCATCAATGGCAGCCACTAGCAAAGCCGCTGTGGCAAAAATGGTAAATAATTTAGGCATTGTAAATACTGAAATAGTTTGTGGAAGAAATTAAGGGGGAGTGTTGGAGATTGGAGTTAATTTCTCCACTCCTCATGCATGCAAGCAGTTCGCTGCAGTTGTGAACAATCAGTTAGTGAACAGTTAACAAACAGTGAATTAAATTGTTAGAGAAGCAGTTAGAGAGTTAGTTTGCATGTAAAGACTAAAATTAGTCTTGAGTTTATTTTCTAATTATTGTTTGTATTCAACTCTATTTAAAGACCCTAAGAACACACATTGTAAGCAAAGAAAATTGAAGATTAATAAAATCTCTTTCTTTCAAGAAATAGCTGTAGCAATTGGGCTCAGTTCTTGATTATTTGTTTGAATTCTTGTTTTGCATGCTCTCTTGATTCTGACAATTCTTATATCTTCTCAATTCGAATCATACGAGCAAAGCAAAGAAAACAGGTCCTGCCTAGAGCTCTTAACTACCTACTTTAGCTGAAAAGCCCACTTGCCTAGGCTTGAAAAACATTACTTTAAGCGGGAAATGAAGGGTCTGACAGTTCTGCTTAGTGTTTGGAAAATTTTGTCTTAAAAAATGGTACTTATGTGCAGAAAAACAGGGAAAATTATCTTATCACGTCGGCACAACATCCTCCGCTTTGGCTAGTGTAGAGCATGGTAGATCATCATCGCCTGTTATTATTAGAATGCATTCAATGTCAATAATCTAAATTATCTGAAACAGCCACACACTTGAATGATTCCCTATAAATTTGCAATCATACCTACACATCAACCTGGGTATAGAAATTGATGGTCTGTACACTGCTTTTAGTTAGACTCCGCACATGTATTTTCATGTATTTTTTAACGTGGCGTAGCTCTAAGTGAAAATATGATATCAGCAAGCTATTTAATGTTGCAGACCTTATATACAGTGAATAATTCAAACAGGGCGTAAATATTTATACGCGAAAATTTTTATAAACTTTATATATGTGTATCCCTCGGCAGATAAATCTATTTTCCTAAATTTTATAAACAAACACTGACGTGTGTACAGGGAGACATTGGCCTTTTTTATTTTTCCATGGTCAAATTCACACGCACACATTGTTCTATTATCAGTGCTTCCTAAGACATGGTAGAGTTTTGAACCCGACTTAACCCAATCGATACCCAGGGGCTTCAGCAGCCAATCTCCAATGTAAACTTTATGTCTCTCGATGAAAAATAATAAATAACCAATTGTTCAAGAAAATGATATATAAACTCAGAAATATAAAAATTCAAAAAGAAAGACTTTTTTAATTCAATGTTAAGCACTGTTCATAATCCTCATATTTAACAATAAGGAGCGATGAATTAATCAAGTGGTGAAAGGAAGTCAATAGACATTGGTCTAAAATTGAATTAAACTAAACCAAATGTTCATGCCTATATGTATATCAGAGATGTCTTTAGTGTTCAAAAAAACATTTCTCATTTTATAATTCTAAGAATTCAAAGCATGAGTAGCAAGTTATGGTTACTTAATGTTATCTGTAGTGAAATAGTGACAAAGCAATGTTTCACTGTCCCCACAAATTTATATTAATTAATGGTTGGGATCCATCATGGTCCAATTTTTTGCAAATGGTATCTATGTTAATACTTAGTGAATTATGATCAGAGCTTAAACTACAGACTTTGCTAAATGGGTATTTACAATGAAATGTAAACTAATGTGCCCTGGGTAAACAAGGAGTAAAAGAGAAGAGTAGTGCAGAAAGAAAGCAAGTGATCGTTGATCCTTGACTCAAATATCATGACAAAGTTTCAATTATAAGTGAACTTGCATTTAACCAATATATGATGCAAAATAGCACAAACTCATATCTCACCACATACCAAACAAATTTCTAAGGATAATATGAAATCATACAAGAGCTAGATTTTACTTTAAAGGTTTGTTACCAAGTTCAAATAGCATTAGCACATCTAAACACAGGATAAATGAAACGAAATGAATTCAAGATCCTTCAACTAATTTAACACAAGCACAAATTAGCAACCTTGTATCACAAATGCAAATTCAGAATTCAAATAAACTATTCAAATTCAGGGTTTAGAAAAAACAATTGAGATAAAAACTATATTAACAATTGACACATCAAATTTGGACAATATTTGAAGAATTCTTTGATTGCATTAATTGCTCCAAGTATACAAATTTGCTCAAAAAAATATCCCCTTACAAGATGGTAATACTGTCTTTTATAGAAAGACAACGTAGTATACCAGTCAATTGTAAAATACAAATGTTCAAAAGGTAAGAACAACTATCCTTTTTCTACAACATTTTAGAATACATTTGGTTTTTCAAGCTAAACTGTCCTAGAGGCAATATGTTAACACACTAGCATATGCCTTACAAACAAATATTGTATTTTCAAAATACTACAAAATTTATACAAAATATAATATTAGCTAATTGGTGGGCCCTATGCCTTGAGAACCTGCTTGCTGTTGCATAAGCTCTATAGCTCTTTGATGTTTTTCTTTGACAAGATCCAAGTCCACAGGGGGTCTCAAAAAACACTCTTCACCATCAGCTAAAGCCCCTAATTCTCTATCATTCCTGCTCATGGCCTCTTTGATTTTATAGGCCTTAGCAACTGTTGTTTTCTCCTGAATGTCCTTGACTTTTATTCTTAATTTCTTGGACTACCAAAGTATCCATATGCTTGTGTTCATCATCCTTGATGATGCCTAAGATAGTGGGTTGTGCAGGGTCTTTGAGCATTTTGCCAAGGAGTTGTTCAATTCTCCTTACTAGCTCCTCATCATCTTTTAGAAGCCTCTCCAAGTCTTGTGACCATGTACTTAAACCTTAGATATTCTCAACAACAATGTCAAGAATGGCATTCAAATGCCCCAAGCTGATTGACTTGAATATAGGGATCTACTTTCCAACTCTGATGTTGATCAACCCTATTATTTGGTCCACTGAGGCTTGTCATTGGGTCATTAAACCCTTATTCACTGTGTTTTATTGTGCCAATGCACTCTGCCTTAGCTTGATTGATTTTAAAGCCTCAAACATATTAAATAAGGAGTTTTCAAGCACCTTGATCATTGCCCTTGGCACTAATAAGATGGATTGTGTCTTCAAGTCTTTATTCTTCTTTTTTATGTTAGGTATTTTTTGCTTCATCCCCCTGATTCTAGATCTAACTTGAGCTAAATAAGCTTCAATTAGGCTTTCTACATCCTCTTCATGGATGGGTAGTTCATTAGGTTGTTTCGCCTCCATTAGAGTTGTGATCTAGGAATTTAACTCAATAGAGGATGGTTAATATTGTGTTAGTTCTAAAATAAAAACAAAATGAAATAAATACACTAACTAGCATAACATCTCTAGGCCTAGACACTAGGGAGAGCTTAGTTAACAAAAATAAATGACAAACACAACTAAAAAATAAGGAATAAAACACAAGAATTCCTTCACCTTCATTGGATGCTCCAAATGTCTTTGTAGTGGTGGCTTTCTCGACTTGTGCTCATGAAGTCCTTGGCAATAGAAGCTTGACTACTTCCATCTCTCCTTGGCACCTTTGGCTTTGGCTTGGCTTAGCTTGGAATCAATTTGACATGGTAACACTATTTACAATGGCTTTTGAAATCATTTGTGTATTATAAATTTACATTATTAAGACTTTGAAATGATGTTCTTAGCCTCTCTATTTATAAATTTTTGAGAATGTCTAGAATCAACTTGAATCATCCATCTCAAGATTGAGATGTGTGGCTAAGAATTAATCTAATTTTGTAATTAAAATTGATAAATAGGCTCATCAATATTTGGGATATAGGAGCAATTAAGAAGCATGGAGGGCATCATAGAAGACATTGATGAGGCATGGAGGGCATGAATCTTGATATTTGTGGTATTTATGGCACAGGGATGTATTTCTAAGAAATGAGGTCACTTGATGATGCGGATATTTAATATTCATTTCTAAAAACAAGTATTCAATAAGTTTTCATGGAATTATTAATTAAGCCTTGATTTGGATTAATTAGCTCTTAAGCATTTTATGCACAAATTACTCAAATTGATTAGAATGTCTTATTTTTGGTCCAAAATTTGATTGGATTGGAATTGGAAGGTAATATCAGATACATTGGATCTATTATCCCATTTAAGATATTATCAACAACAAATAACAAATGCACATGTTTTGTGTAAGAGATCTGATAGGAAAGAGCAATCTAGAGTACCTAGGTGCAAAATTGGCATTTTGACTCAAAATAATCTGATCAAAGTTAGTTAGCCCATAAATTGCATTACCCCATTTAATGATAACCTGATCAAAATTGACACTTGAATATGTTAGTTTCACATTATTTAGTGTATTTTAGTGTTTTTAGGCCAAATTGTGCATTTTGAGTCAAAATTGGCTAAAAAACCTGGTTGGAGGTTATTAGTGGCCAGATTTAGTTTTCTACAGGAGTTAGACTTATAAAGGTTCAACCTTTTAGAAAGTAAACTCTTCAGTTCCCACCATAGCTTTTCTTGTTGTTACTCTCTCTAATCCAGCTGTCTCTAGATTGAACTGCACAGTAGTGGATGACTCAGTATATTTTGGAGGTTCAAGGACCTCTATCCTTATGCTACTCAATGCTTCTAGATCATCCATATTATTTCCATTTGACCCTACAATGGTCACTATTCTCCTTACCTCTTGCTCTTTCATCAAAGACCTTATCCATGGCTTGATGTCCTCATGCACATCAACATTGATAGATTGGGTTAGAGCCCATAAATGGGACAAGGGATATTTTGTATCTTTTCATAAATGAGCCAATAAAGGATGATTGGTATATGAATGGGGTATTGTCACTGAATAAGTTGATCTCACTTGTGAGATGAGTGAGAGTCAACTTTGGACAATTGTCAATTTTGATTTCCTCTTCTTTGGTTATCACTAAGATCAGATCTAGGGTAACTTCCTTTCCTTTATCTTCCTTCTCAACCTCCTCTATTTGAGCCTGTGGTTCCTCAACTTTCTCTTCTACCCCTTCAGAACCATATGCTTTAATGAGGACCTTGAGGGCATCCTCCACTATTTCATCTAAATTCAAGGCAATCATATCCAAGTGTTCAACAAGGGATGTTGGTCTTTGAGGGAGAGCTAAGGATGAAGGTCCCTCACCAGGGCTTTCCTCCAAATTCTCCTTGCTATTGCTTTGTACAATCTATCCTTGGCACTGTGGTAGCTCCATTTAAGGTTGTTCTTTAGATGGCCTAGAAGGTCTAGGTAACAAATGATGTTGAAGAGGATGCATTTTCCATATGTCCCCTGATGGTTTTTCATTATTAGTCAATTTGTGCACAAGTTTGAGGTTGTGATTTTTGAATCTAGGCATTACCTCTTCAAAATCACTGGTCGTTATGTGCAAAGTGTTATAAGGACCCAGTTCATGCTCATAAACTAGCTTGAGAAACTATTTGCTCTTCAAATGCTTGCCTACTACATTATTGGGATCTTAATGCCTAAGGTCATCCAATTGAAACACAAAATAATATCTATGCTTGGCCATGGTGTCCACCTACTTCCAATCTTGTAAAATTGTTCTTTTGATTATCAAAAGAAAGGGATGGAGGAGGCCTTTCCTTTTCTCTTTACATACTCCATCAACACCCTAAAGGAGTTGAGATGTAATTTTCTACTCTGCTAACTTTTTAGGAACATAAATAGGCAAATTATATGGTTTAGTCAGAATTCCCTCAATTCTAATTACAGTAAAATCTGGATAAAAACATATATCTCCCATTAGTTCCACATACTTCTTGATCAAAGAGAGAATCCTACGCATGGGAAACCCTGTAATAGCTTCTACCAAGCAGGATAGACACAATCGCAAATAAATTACATGTGATGTCTATAATTGAAGATATGTAGCTTAGAATAGTGATGAGAGATGGTATTTCTGCCCTTAGGAGACTAGCTTTTGATGTTGGGGATCTTAGTGGAAGCTAGGAGGGCATCTAACAAATAAGACATCATGAAATTGTTTGCTTGTATTTTTTTTATGGCTGCAAATTAACATTCTAGATAGATGCTAATAATATCCCCAATTGGAGGAGTGAGCCCTTTCTCTACCATAAATTAGACATATGGTGCCTGAATTTTATTGACATATGTGATTATATGGGATTCAAATATTCTATTTAATAGGGTCATGATTACCCTAATTTCCTCCCTAAACTAGACAATTGGGATTCTTCCCTCAAAGTCCTAGAATACATGGTTCTCCTAGAGCAACCATGGCCTAAGGATGGTATCTAGGTCATTCATATTGGTCCATTCCTTAATTGTGGACAGGTCCACATGGGGTTTTGGGAGCTTATAGTAACTCTCAAAGGCCAATGGGAAAATATATGCCACTTTCCTATAACTTTCCTTCATGGATAATCCAATCATGTTCGATTCTGTAACCTACAAAAATGGGAGAAAGTATCTCAATACATTACAGTACCTCTGATTTGGCAGTAGCATGATAAAGATTAGCCATTTGAACCGCAACCAGGTCATAGTATTTGTTACTAATAGTGGCAATCCTTTTCTCCTCCTTGGTAATGACTTGCATCTCCTCTATGGTTTAAAAGAGCTCATACCAATTCTTATTACCATTGTTTAGGGTTGCAGTATCCTGTTCAATATCCTTGAAAACCCTTTCTTTGCTATCCATAGATAGGTACAACTATGTCTCATCTCTTAATTATTGCCTCTAAGCTACCATGGCTTCTGCACTTGCAAATTCACAACTAAATTGTCAATAGTGTCTATACTAACTCTTTTGTACTCAAATCACAATTAAGCTTCTATTTAATTTACTATAATCAATTGAGTTCACTTAGAGTGTTTTTTATACAAGGTTTAGGGCTTCGAAGCTTTAATGGTGGTAGCTCATTTGGGTTTTGACTCATATGTGCTTCAAATTTGATTTAGACATTTGCCTTTATACGTTTGCATTCTTAGGCACATAAGATCTCTTTTTTTATCTTTTTATGCTTGTGTGGCACTTATGTGGCATCAATCTAGAACTTTTCATGGCATTTTTCATAAATACCTTTAAAACACTAGTTGTTGGCATTTAAAAATTCCCCTTTTGATTTATGTTATTTTATCAAGATCCTATGAGTGACTGTGAACCATTTATTGTGATCCGATCCCTTACTTATCATTGGTTCTTTTGGTGTCCAGCCCTGTGGTTGTGTTACTTGGCACCTCTGTGGGCCTTTTAAGCTCCAACACCTTTTTCGATCACCTATTGAGTAAATGTTGGCCATGTGGTGAGCACATGGGATCTTGGATAGCCTTTGAAAAGTCATCAACAGTTTCATGTTATTATATCATCCTTCGTGATAAAGCTTAGACCGTTGGATCTTGCAAGATTCTATAGATTTAATTAGTGTGTAGTCATATTAGAACTTAAGCTAAAATGATTTTACCTAAGTCTATTTCATATTAATAAACATAAAAGACTTAGGTTAAAACACTTTATGCTAAGTTTTAAAGCATAAATATCAATGGAACCTTCAAAAAATAGGCCCCTATTATTTAGGTAAAATGTTTAATGAGATTGAATTTGACGATCATGTGGACATTAATGACGGCCTCACAGCTGTTGAATGATGATCACATTAATGCCAAATTCAATCTCATGAAGTTCTTAGGCTTGGTGGGTTTAAACTTGAAAATCTCATAGACATCAATGATGGCCTTGCAGACATCGAATGAGGGTCATGTGAACGTCAATCTAAGCTCACCAAGTTCTTATGTGTAGGAGTGCCACGTTGTGATCCCACATAGATTTTTGGGCCTTTTAACTTTTTAACATGATCTTCACATCGTTCGATCGACCTATGCGATGAGGTGAGATCCATCTAATCAAGATTTGAATAAATAGACACCATTGGTTCCTTTTAATAAGTGGGACCCTATTTACTTTTAAGTCTTGAATGTGGGGGTATTACATGGTGACCCTGCAGGGCTCCTTGAGGCTTTACCTTTTCAATGTCGGCTTTGCTCCATCTGATCCAATGGCCCCAAAGAAATGAAAGCCATCAGTTGTAATCTAGGTGCTCAAATATGATTGGTTCGAGGGACTAAGTGCTTAGTTATATCTGAATTTTCCTTGCTTTGTTGGATCATTAAGCATGAATAGATGTGGGTCATCAAATCCTACAAAATGCACGATAATTAAGTTAGAACACAAGATGAAGGAAGACTTAGGCTAAAGTGTTAAAGTTAAGATCTCATTTAAGTTAATAAACATGAATAGGGCCTTAGCATTAAGACTTTAGGCTAAGTAAGTAATAATAAAGGGGACCATGCTAGAAAATAAAAGGACCTTGCTAGCATAAAATTAGAACACGGTTAGAAAATAAAGAACAAAGGGGAAAATAAAAGTGGACCAAGAATAATTTTTATGTTAAGGTTTGGTCGTGTTAAAAATTATGACCAAGCCTTAAGATAAAAATTAGGTTTAAGTCTAAAATATATATTTAAAATGTTCCCACCAAGTGCTCCCACTAATTTTAAATTTGAACTAAGGGTTTATGCTAGGTTTTAGAACATGAGTCCATCATCAAGTAATCCATGATGAAACTTGCAACTAAAAGACATGATGATCAATCATTAGTAACATTAAACAAACTCAAAGCAAAACTATAAACCAGTAAATCAAGTGGATGATCTTCAAATACTATCAATGATCTAAGCATGTCATGTTTTTAGGGTTAAGCTTCAGGGTAAAGGGTCCCCAATTTTTAAAAATGGGGGGTATGTTGACCTAAACAAATGGCGACTTCTAGGGGAAACATAGCAATAAGTTATAACCTAAATACTTTGGTTCAAAAAACAACTAGGTCATTCATTCCATTTGATCAATGCCATTATGTAGATCAATTTATGGTTGAAACAAACCTTGCACTTGAAAAACTGGGATCAAACATCAAGACATAATCACAATGTGTGTGTGCTTTGATTCCACTTACTATTTGCCTTGGGATTCATGGGATAACCTCCAAGTTCCTTATCTTTAATCATTAAAAATGACTTGGAGCATATATGGATATCCCTTAAGGACCATGCTTCTATTTTAGGGAAGGCTTGGGCATTGCTTTATTGCCAGCTAGACATCCATATCCCTGATAGAGATGCCTTTGCTCTACTCAAGGCCTTGTTCCAATACCAGTGAGACATCCATAGCGCCGGTGGAGGTTACCAGAATCACCTATGCTTTAAAAATATTTTAATTTTGCATTATATTCTTATTTTTGTATTTTTTAGATCCTTTATGCTTTCAACAAGGTTGGGAACCAGGGTAGCCAGGTTTAAGGATTTGGTCAAGTGTTTGATCCTCAAAAAATTATCTATGGCTATAACCATTGTCCCAGGGAAAGATGTTTATTAAGTGCAAGTATGATCATGTCTCAATAAATTTAACTTTCATCCTACAAGTGTAAATTTTCTTTAAACCAAATTTAGATAAGGATAATGCTTAAGTTCTTCTAGAATAATTGGCTTCTCTCATTGGTCTTTACCAATTCCTTCAAATTACAACATTAGGCTTCATATTTTAGACCCATGGTCAACACATGTATAAGGTTTATACCACATTTCTAAACTTTGAAATTTCAAGAAAATTAAATGAAATTTGAGCTAAGAACTATCCAAAAGGATTTATTGGAATCAAGGAACAAGGCCACAAAGCAAACACACAACAAAAGAAACAAAGCAAGACATAAAGGGAAACAGACAAATATACACATGCTCTATGTACAAACAAGGGAAATGAGGGAAAGAACTAGAAGAAACTAAATAACCTACCTACATTAAGCCTAACCCTCTTACAGTTTTAATCCATAAAGACTTCAAGGGTAGTAATACAGAAGTAATGCTTGAGGTATTTCCCATTGGTGGGCAGTGTGAACTCTGCTCCTTGCAAGTCTTTGAGATTAATAGTGTTGTCTCCCAGTGTTTTTTAAATCTAATAGGGGCCAATCCACAAGGGTGTGAACTTACCATGATTTCCCTTAGGCTCAGATGCTTTGTCATAAAATAGAACTAGGTCCCCTTATTTAAACACCTTGATCTTTGATATTTTGTCAAACCACCTCTTCACTACGGTTTGATGTCTGCTGATGTTAATAAAAGCTTACTCTCACGTATCTTCCATTTGGATGATGTCAAGTAATATTGAATTTACAAGCTATTGATCCTCCTCCATATATTCCTACATGAATCTATAGGTAGGCAACTTGAGAGTGATAGGGAAAATAGGCTCTTGGTCATATACCAATAGGAAGGGTGATTCCTTTAGAGCTTAATTGATCCTTATCCTATCTACCTAGATGGCATACTTGAGAAGCTTATGCCAAGTCCTAGGCTTGTTTTTAGTAGACTTCTTGATTGCCTTCATTAAGCTCTTGTTGGTAGACTCAAACACTCCATTTTCTTATGGGTAATGGTTGGATGAGAATTTGAGACAAATGCCATTGTCATAAGCCCATTATATCATCTCAATGGATATAAATGCAGATCCATTGTCACATACCAGAGAGACTAGATTTCCAAACTTGGTACAAATGTTTTTCTCTAAGAAATTGATCACCTCCATAGTCTTGCATTTTTTGGTGGATATAGCTTTAGTCCACCTTATGCAATAATTTGTAGCAATCAAGGTATACTAGTGACCATATGATGAATTAGGGTTAATCACTCCTATAAAGTCCAACCCCCATTGTGCAAAAGGTTTATCAACCATGATTGGTTATAAAGGTCTTGCTGCCTTAGGCTCTTTGGTGCTAAAGATCTGGCAGGAGTGACACTCCCTCACGTTTATATGAGCATCTTTGAAAATAGTTGGCCCAAAGTAGCCAGCTTTGAGGATCTCCTAGGTTGTAGTCTTCCCATATGGGTATCCATTACCAAAATTTTATACAAGATGCTCATGATTTGGGTGGCTTCTTATTTTGAGACACATATTAAGTAGATCCCTTCAAAGTTATTTATGTATAAGACCCCATTTTTGATCAGATAATGGGTTGTTTTGAGCCTAAAGGCCCTCTTTTGCTTCCTAGATAGTCCTACATGACAAGTACCATTAATTAGTAAATGGATGATGGAATTATACCAATCACTTGCTTGAAAGCTCTACTGATCTACTTTCATAATACTTAGCTTGGGGCTGGTGTTAGCAATCATTTAGATCAAGCCTTGGCACCTTACCAATTTTGTTGTTTTCATTTCTATGCCTACTCTTACAAGACTGACATCTATTTACCTCTATGTTCCCCAAGCTCATTCTCATTTAGCATAAACTTTGTGGCAGGGTCAGGTAAAATAGCATGCACTTTATTTCTAAGGATATAGTGCCTAAATTTATTCACTATTTTAACCAATGCATATGCTTGTTTAACAATCAATGAATAGTTCAATTTAACATTCTTAAAGTTAGTACTCATGAAATCTATTGGGTGATCACATCCATCAACTTTTTGAGTTAAAACTACAGCCATAATATGGTTAGATGCAAAAGAATAGAGATATAAGTCTCTTGAAGATTTAGGACTTATCAGGATTGGAGCTTAGCTAATGGCTTTCTTGATATCGTTTAATGACTTCCTAGATTCATCATTCCATGTGACCTTAGAATACTTCTTTATCATGTCATTTAATGGCTTGACAACCTATGCAAAGCTAGAAATGAACTTTCTTAAAAATTTTATCTTACCAAAAAATGATTTTATCTCTTTTATACTAATTGGAGGCTCTATCTTAGATATATCTTCCACTCTTTTAGGATCTATGGAGATCCCATCTTTAATTATAAGACAACCCATCCATTTTCCTTCAAAAACATAAAAGATGCTTTTCTTCAGGTTTAGAGAGATTGAATATCTTCTACATATCTCAAAGACTTGCTATAAGTGCATAAAATGATCTTTCCCACTCTTAGAAAAAATGATTAGATCATCCATATATATAATGATACACTTACCAATCAGATCTTGGAAGGCATGGTCCATGTCCCTTTGAAAAATAGCTCCTGCATTTATCAACCCAAAAGGCATCCTCTTGTATGCAAAGGTCCCCCACTTAGTTGTGAAAGTTGTCTTCATTATATCTTCTTTGACAATCAACACCTGGTTATAACTTGAAAAACCATCAAGGAAAGACATCATAGCTAAACTTGAAACAATATGTATCACCTAGTCAAGAGAGGGAAGAGGTAATTATCATTTTTAGATGTTTTGTTCAAATTTCTAAAATTAATACATAGCCTAATATCACCATTCTTCTTTCTGATTGTTACCAAATTGGCCACCTAGGTAGAATGCCTGATGGGAAACACAATTCTAGCATCTAGCAATATCTTGACCTCTTTGAAAATCATTAGTTCTAAGATAGGGTTTATAGGCCTTTGCTTTTTCCTGAAGGGTTTACAACTTTCCTTAAGGGGTATAGTATGGGTGATGACTCTTGGATCAAATATCTTCAAGTCATCATAAGACTAAGATATGACATCCTTATACTTGGTTAGTAGCTCTTTAACCATCTTGTTATCAATTTTAGTACAAAATTTTCCCATGTTATCCAGCTGGGGCTGATCTTGGAGTCCAAGATCAATTGCATGGTAGTCCTTCCCACTTACCTTGGGAATCTTAGGAACCTCGGATAGTTTGTCCTGATCAAACAACCTCTCTAAGGCAACCATGCCTTTAGGGATTTTATTGTCATTCAATTGAATGACCTTATCATCAAATTTGCTTACCCCAATTGCATTTTCATTAGTCTCATCAATGACGTAAGCCTTAAATGCTCCAAAATTGGTAATGAAATCCAATATTTGATGGTCATCACTAAATACCTAAAAATGATTCACATTATCAGGGATGAAAAGATAATGTATAGCTCAATGCTGAAGTTGGGCAAGTTGTAGTTAGGCATGAGGTTGGCTACAACAGATGCCAACTCATCATCAAATTTGTTCTCCTCTCTGGAGATGGAGATAATGTTAAAGGCATCAAAATACTTAATTAGATACTAGACCCTACACTTATACCTCTTAAGGGATGAGAGCTTTCATTGATATTTGCTTCTCACCTGGTTGACTACTAGTTTAGAGTCACCATAGACTAGTAGTTCTTTGACCTTATTATTTACATAAAATTAAAAACCAAGGATAAGGGCCTCGTATTCTGTAAAGTTATTAGTGAAATGGAATTAGAGCCTATAAGATGCATGATGCTCCCTAATAGTAGGGTCAGTTAGGACAACACAAACACCATATCTAACCTTACACTTAGCACCATCAAAATGCAACTTCTATAGCCCAAGAACAACATGAGTACTCTTAGGATCACATACCTTTGTAGTCTATAGGGTGAAAACCCCTAAGTTTGAATTAATAATGTTCACCCTTTCATTGATATCATTATACTCAGTTATCATATGCTTCATCCTTGGCTCCCTTTCAACTCTAATTTGGTTTGGGACTCCCTTTCAAGGTAGCCACAAATGTGAACAATCTGTGGACATGTAACCATTTAAATTTTTGGTCTATTCCCTACTTAACAAGATTCCATACACATCAGGAATGTCAACAACCTGGATGTCAATAAACTAATATACTCTAGGCTTAAAAGCTAATTTCATATGAACATTTAATAATCCCCCAATTAGCTTGACTCTATATTTTTCTAATTATGTAACAACTCTATCAGACTTAATAGGTGTCAAGCTAAGTTGTTTGCAAATACCTATTGGCATGATATTGGTGGATGCATCAAAAATATAACAAATAATTATACAAATTCTTACTAAACATCCTGATTGTGAGTAGGAAAGGGGGAGACTCTGTCTTGGTTTTGTGTAAAGCTACATTAGCATTATCAACCTTGGGTGGTTTGTTAGGTTTCTTTGACAATGATTCTAGCAAGAGGTCCCTTTGCTCTGTGATCTATGTCAATTCATGTAATGTGATGTTAGCTTTTATCTTCTTCATGACCTCAACAATATTATAACTAGTCCTATTTAAAGAACTAGGAATATCAACATTAGGCTTAGAGTTACTCCCTTTGAGTGGTTCTATATTATTGCTTGAAATAGTGTTTGGAGGAGTTTCAAAGTTATTTATAGGCATTGAGGTAGTCAAGGACTACCTTTTCTCTCTATTCTTCAAGGGGTAAGTCTTCTTCAAGAATTTTTGGAAGGCTTAGATCTCCTCAAGGACATCATCAGGTTCATTATCCTCCTGAAAGGAGAAATCAAAGGTCTCCACCATGAAAGTTTAATCAACAAGCTTGGATCTTGAAGTACCTGCACCACTATCCTTGTTAGGGACCATTTCAAATGTGTCTAAATCCTCTTGGAAAGACTCAGAAGTCTTTAAAAACTCAATATAATCAATCTTACCATGCTTGGTTATACAATGCACTCTAAAATAGTCAGGTAAAGCAATATCAGTAAGATTAATGTCCATATTCTTCTTTTCAAAAGATGGTTCATTATTCCTATTGTTATAGAAACTATCATTTTGAAATCTATTATTAGGCCTATTAAATATTTGGAATGAGAAGTTTCTACTAGAGCTTTCTCTAATATTTCCGACTTATTTTTGGAGTTGAAGAAAATCAATGCTTAACTTTTGGACCATTTTTAGGATAGACTAATTCTCATTTTTAGGAGTTTAAGAGTTGTGTACCTAGTTATTGTTAGTACCAATAGTTAGTACTAAATCTCTGTGATAATTTTTATTGAATCCATTAGTATCAGGATGGCTTAAAAATCATAAATTTTGATTAGGGGCAACATGACTCAAAGGCAGTTAATTCAAGTTTTGGAATTGATTCAAGGTTGGAGCATTTTAGTTGTTATTGGGGAATATGTTCAGAGTGGGAAAATGTGGGTTGATATTTGGAACAGAGTAGGCCATTTGTCCTTGGGGTTGCATTTTATCATTGATGGTCACTACTTCAAAATAAGCCATGGATAAAGAAGTTATGGTTGGAAGGGATATTTTTAGAAATATATAAGTCATAGGATCTATTTCATCCTTGTAGGTTTCCAGAGCTAAAACCTCATTAGGTATATAAGGGTCTATGGTTTTACTATACATTTTCTAGAACTTGACATTAAACGACTTTATGGGCTCAATTTCATCCCTCCTAATGGTGGTGAACTGGTGGTATATGACACATGGACTAACAATTTTACCAAATTGGTCTATGAAAACTTTGGTGAAACCATCCCAACTAGTAATGTAGTTGTCAGGCAAATTGAGGAAAATTTAATATGTAACATCCTTAAAAGTGAAGGGGAAAAACCTACATGCTACATCTTCATATGTGACATTTAGTAACCTTAAAGAAACTTTGAAGGATTTTATGTGCTCTTTAGCTATGACAATACGAGTTGGACTGAACATTGGTAAATACTTTTTAGGGTTACATGGGAGATCATGTACCACACCTAACACATTGATTGAATAATATCCCAACCAAGCCATACCTAGATGAAGATTGAAGGGATAAATGACTTAAATAGATGAGGTTGGCAAAGATTTAGAATGTCTGTGCCTACCTTTATCTCACCTGGCTCTTTTATGGATTTCAAGCTCAAGAAAAGTTTCTCTTATCTTTGAATGTGATCTTGTTAGGATCCTTGGAAATTCCATCTTGAATATTAGAGATCCTATTTGAAATACAATGTCTCAAGTTAATCATTATAAAGAATAAGGATTAAACCTACACATTAAGCTAATTTTTCAAAGATTGTATGAAGAACAATAAAGGACATCAACCTTTGACAAAGATAGCTCAAAGATGTGTTCTATTATGTAAATATGATCTATCTTTATAGGTATAAGCTCAAACAAACCCATATCTATGGAAGATACACCAATGGTTGATCAAAATAGGCTATTCTAACCTCAAATACCAAGGATTTTCAAATCTTAGACTATCTTTACCAAATTTAAGTATCACACTTCAAAGAACTTTGATCTTTGTCTAAAGGAAGCATGAAGATAGGTCAAAGACCATAAAGATAAATGATATTTAAAATTATAAGTAAATAATCTCATAAAAGTGCAAAGATAACATCAATCTTAGATCAAAACACGCTAAGCTTAACAAAGATTCAACCAATTGATAAGGAGTCCCTCCTTCTAGCGCCAACGAGACTTGTTGATGCCTCTATGCATACCACAAATGTCCTTAGTGTTAGAAAACACTTTTCATTTTAGAATTCTAAGAATTCAAAACATAAGTAGTAGGTTATGGTTACTTAATGTTACTTGTGGTGAAATAGTAGCAAAGCAATGTTTAACTATCCCTAAAAATTTATATTAATTGATGGTTGGAAGCCATAATGGTCTAATTCTTTGTAAATGGTAAGTATCTATACTAATACTTAGTGAATTATGATCAAAGATTAAACTATAAACTAATCTAAATGGATATTTACAATGAAACGTAAACTAATATGACCTTGTTAAAAAAGGAGTAAAAAAGAAGAGTAGGGCAAAAGAAAGCAAGTGATTACTGATCCTTGACTCAAATATCAAGACAAAGTTTTAATTATAACTAAACCTGTATTTAACTAATAAATGATGAAAAATAACATAAACTTAGATCTCACCATATACCAAGAAAATTTATAAGGATAATATGAAATCATACAAGTAAGAGCTAGATTTTACTTTAAAGGTTTGTTACCAAGTTCAAATGACATTAGCACATCTGAACACAGAACAAATGAAATGAAGAAAATTCAAGATCCTTCAACTAATTTAGTACAAGCATATATTAGCAACCTTATATCACAAATGCAAATTCAAAATTCAAAGAAATTATTCAAATTTAGGTTTTAAAACCAACAATTGAGAGAAAAACTATATTAACAATTGACACATCAAATTTGGACAATATTTACAGAATTATTTGACCATATTAATTGCTCCAAGTATAAAAATTCACTCAAAAAAAGCTCCCCTTATAAGATGGCAATACTGCCTTTTATAGAAATATAAGGTAGTATATCGATCAATTATAAAATACAAATGTTCAAAAGGTAAGGACAGTTGTCCTTTTTATACAACATTCTAGAATACATTTGGTTTTTCAAGCTAAACTAACCTAGAGGCAATATACTAACGCACTATCATATGCCTTACAAAAGAATATTCTATTTTCAAAATACTACAAAATTTATACAAAATATAATATCAGCTAATTGGTGGGCCCTATGCCTTGAGAACTCACTTGCTACTGCATAAGCTCCATAGCTCTTTGATGTTATTTGTTTGACAAGTTCCAAGTCCATAGGTGGTCTCAAAAGACACTCTTTTTCACCATCAGCTATAGCCCCTAATTCTATGTCATTCCTGATCATGGCTTCTTTGATTTTCTGGGCCTCAGCTCCCCTTTCTCTAACATTGAGGATCATATCAAGGATCCTACTGTTGTTTACTCCAGAATGTCCTTGACTTTTATTCTTAATTTCCTAGACTACCAAAGTAGCCCTATGCTTAAATTCATCATCCTTGATGATGCCTAAGATAGTGGGTTTTGCAGGGTATTTAATAATTGTGCCAAGAAGTTGTTCAATACTCCTTACCAGCTCCTCATCATCCTTGGGAAGCCTCTCTAAGTCTTGCAACCATGTACTTAAACCTTGGACCTTATCAAAAATAATCCCAAGAATGACATTCAAATGCCCCAAGCTGATTGAATTGAATCTAGGGATCTACTTTCCATTATGATATTGATCAACCTAGTTAGTTAATCCATTAAGGCTTGCCATTAGGTTATTAAACCCTTGGCCACTATATTTTGTTATGCCAATGCACTCTACCTCAGCTTGATTAATTTTAAATCCTCAAACATATCAAAGGAGTCTTCAAACATCTTGATCAATGCTCTTGACACTAATAAGATAACATGTGTCTTCAAATATTCATTCTCCTTTTATAGGTTGGATATTATTTGCTTCATCCCCCTACTTCCAACTCTAACTTGAACTAAATGAGCCTTAGCTAGGATTTCTACATCCTCTTCATGGATGGGTAGTTTACTAGGTTGTTGCCCCCCAACTAGAGTTAAACCTACAAGAGGCTCAACCTAAAAAAAAGTGAACTCTTCAGTTCCTACCGTGGATTTTCTTATTGTTACTCTCTCTAATCCAACAATTTCTGGATTGAACTGCACATTAGTGGCTGACTCAATATATTATGGAGGTTCAGGGACCTCTATCCTTATACTACTCGATACTACTATACCATCCATATTCTTGCCATTTGACCTTATAATGTTCACTAGTATCCTTTCCTCTTTCTCTTTCATCAAATACCTTATCCATGGCTTGATGTCTTCATGCACATCAACACTGATAGATTGGGTTAGAGCCCATGAATGGGACAAGGAAGGGATTTTTTGCATCTTTCCATAAATGAACCAATCAGGGATGATTGGTCCATGAATGAGGTACTCCTCATTGAATAGGCTGATCTCACTTGTGGGATGAGTGAGATTCAACTTTGGCCTCTTTTGTGTAATAGGGATAATTGCCAATTCTGATTTCCTCTTCCTTGGTTGTGTCACCGGGACCAAATCTAGAGTAACTTCCTTTCCTTTATCTTCTTTCTCAACCTCATTTTCTTGAGCCTATGGTTCCTCAGCTTGCTCTTCTACCCCTTTAGAACCATATGCTTTAGCAAGGACCTTGAGGGCATCCTCCACTATTTCATCTAGATCCAAGGCAATCATGTCTAAGTGTTCAACAAGGGATGCTAGTTTTTGAGGGAGAGATAAGAATGAAAGTCCCTCATTATAGGTCTCTCATCTAACTTCTCATTGTTAGTGCCTTGTAAAATCTATCCTTGAGGTTGTGACAACTCCATCTAGGGTTGTTCCTAAGGTGGCATGGAAGGTCTAGGCAACAAATGACACTGAAGAGGATTCATTTGCCATATGTCCCCTACTAGTTTTTCATTGTTAGTCAATTTGTGCACAAGTTTGAGGTTGTTATTTTTGAATCTAGCTAGTTCCTCTTCAAAATCATTGGCATTTATGTGTAGAGTGTCATAAGGACCCAATTCATGATCATAAATTAGCTTGGGCGATTGTTTGCTCTTCAAATGCTTACCCACTACATTATTCGGATCCCAATGCCTGAGGTCATCAAATTGAAACACAAAAAAATATCTATTAATGGCCATGGTGTCCACCTACTTCCAATATTGTAAAATTTTTATTTTGATTATCAAAGGAAAGGGATGGAGGATGCCTTTCCTTTTCTCTTTGAATACTCCATCAACACCCTAAAGGAGTTGAGATGTAATTTCCTACTCTGGTAACTTATTAGGAACATAAATAGGCAAATTATATGGTTGATTTAGAATTCCCTTAATTTTGATTACAGTACAATCTAGATAAATTAGATATCTCTCATTAGTTCCACATACTTCTTGATCAAAAGGGGAATCCTAGGCATGGGAAACCCTCTAATAGCTTCTACTAAAGCAGGATAAACATAATCATAGATGAATTGCATGTGATGTCTATACTTTAAGATAGATTATAATAGTGATGAGAGATGGTGGTTCTGCCCTCAGGAGACCAGTTTTTGATGTTGGGGATCTTAGTGGAAGCTAGGAGGGCATCCAAAAAATAAGACATCATGAATAACTGTTTGCTTGTATTCCTTTTTATGGCTGAAAATTGGCATTCTAGATGGATGCTAATCATATCCCTAATTGGAGGAGTGATTCCTTTCCCTACCACAAAGTAGACATATGATACCTAAATTTTATTTATATATGTGGTTACAAGGGCTCTATATATTATATTTAACAAGGTCATGATTACCCTAATTCCCTCCCTAAACTGGATAATTGAGATTCTTACCTCAAAGTCTTGAAATACATGGTTCCCCGAGAGCGACCATGGTCTAAGGATTTTATCTAGGTCATTCTTACTGGTCCATTCCTTAATTGTGGACAGGTCCACATGGGGTTTTGGGAGCTTATGTTACCTCTTAAAGGCCAATAAGGAAATACATGCCACTTTCCTAGAGCTTCCCTCATGGATAATCCAATCATGTTCAATTCTATAGCATACAAAAATGGGAGCAAGTACATCAATACAATGAAGTACCTCTTGTTTATCAGTAACATGAAGGAGGCTATCCATTTGAATTGCAACCAGGTCAAAGTATCTCTTGTTAATAGTGGTAATCCTTTGCTCCTCCTTGGTAATGGCTTGCATCTCCTCTATGGTTTATAAGAGCTCTGACTAATTTTTGTTTCCATTATTCAAGGCTATAGTATCTAGTTCAGTATCCTTGAAAACCCTTCCTTCACTAGCTATGAATAGGTATAACTCTTTCTCATCTCTTAATTGATCCCTTTGAGATACCTTGGCTTATACACTTGAAAATAGTTCACAATTGGATTGTAAATGGTCTTTGTGCTAACTCTTTTATGCTCAAATCATAATTAAGCTTCCTTTGGATTTACTACAATCAATTGAGTTCACTTAGGGTCTCTTTTATGTAAGGTGTAGGGCTTCAAAGCTTTAATGGTGGTAAATAATTTGGCAATTGGATCATACATGCTTTATATTTGATTTGGACCTTTGCCTTTATACATTTGCATTCTTAGGCACATAAGATCTCCTCTTTTGTCATTTTTTGCTTGCATGCCACTTATGTAGCATCAATCTAGAACCTTTCATGGCATTTTTCATAAATTCCTTTGAACTACTAGTTGTTGGCATTTAAAAATATCCCTTTTACTTAACATCATTTGGTCAAGATCCTATGAGTGATGACAAACCATTGATCATGATCTGGGCCCTTGCTTGTTGTTGGTTATTTTGGTGTCGAGCCCCATAGTTGTGCCATTTGGCACCTCCACAAGCCTTTTGAGCTTTGATACCTTTTTGAAGTTGCTTATTGAGTGAATGTTGGACACTTGGTGAGATTGAAGGCTCTCAGAGAGCCTTTGAAAAGTCATCAATGCGTTTGCCTCATTGGATCATCCTCCAAGATGAAGCATGAAATATTGGATCCTACAAGACGCACTAGTTTTAATTAGTGCATAGTCATATTAGAACTTTAGCTAAAATGATTTTACCTAAGTCTATTTTGTATTAATAAACATAAAAGACTTAGGTTAAAACACTTTATGATAAGTTTTAAATCAAAAATATCAAAGGACCCTTCAAAAAATATGCCCCTATTATCTAGGTAAAATGTTCAACGATCTTGAATTTGATGGTCATGTTGACGTCAATGATGGCCTCATCGACATTGAATGATGGTCGTACAAACATGAAATTTAATCTCATGAAGTTCTTGGGCTTGGTGGGCTTAAATATGATGGTCTCACGGATGTCAATGATGGCCTTGTGGATGTCAATAAACTATCACATAGACATCAATCTAAGCTTGCAAAGTTCCTGTGTGTGGGAGTACCATATGGTGATCTTGTAGAGCTTCTTGGGCCTTTTAAATTTTCAATGTGATCTTCATGAAATCTAATCGACCTCCATGATGAAGTGAGAGCCATTTGATTGGGATCTGAATAGTTGCACACTATTGGTTCTTTTTAATAAGTGGGGCCCTTTACTTTTAAGTCTCAAATGTGAGGTTGCCATGTGGTGACCCTATGGGGCTCCCTGAGGCTTTGAATTTTCAATGTTAGCTTCACTCTGTTTGATCTAATGGCCCTGATGAAGTGAAAGATATCGATTGTGATCTGGGTGATCAAATATGATTGGTTTGAGGGACTAAGTGCTTAGTTTTATTGGAATTTTCTTCACTTTGTTAGATCATTAAGCACGATGGGATGTGGGTCATTGGATCTTGCAAGATACATGATAATTAAGTTAGAACTTAGGATGAAGGAATATTTAGGCTTAAGTGTTAAATCTAAGGTCTTGTTTATGTTAATAAACATGAATGGGGTGTTAACGTTAAAACTTTAGGCTAAGTAAGTAATAATAAAGGGGACCATGCTAGAAAACAAAAGGACCCTACTAGCATAAAATTAGACCATGGTTAGAAAATAAAAAAGAACAAAGGGGAAAATAAAAGTGGACCAAGCATAATTTTATGTTAAGGTTTGGTTGTGTTGAAAAACATGACCAAGCCTTAAAAATTAGGATTAAGTATAAAATATATATTTAAAATGTTCCTGCTAAGTGCTACCACTAATTTTGAATTTGAACTAAGGGTTTATGTTAGGGTTTATAACATGAATCCATCATCAAGTGCTTCATGAAACCTACAACTAAAAGACATGAAGATCAATCAATAGTAACATTAGGAAAACTCAAAGCAAAACCATAAAAAAGTAAACCAAGTGGATGATCTTTAAATTATACCAATGATCTAAACATGTCATATTTTTAGGGTTTCTCAAGGGTCCCTGATTTTCAAAAATATGGGGTATATTGACCTCAAAACTAAACTATCATGCATAATATATAATGCAATTCATTAATCATACATGTCGTTCTATCAAATCTAATCGACCTCCATGATGAAGTGAGAGCCATTTGATTGGGATCCGAATAGTTGCACACTATTGGTTCTTTTTAATAAGTGGGGCCCTTTAATTTTAAGTCTCAAATGTGAGGTTGCCATGTGGTGACCCTATGGGGCTCCCTGAGGCTTTGAATTTTCAATGTTAGCTTCACTCTATTTGATCTAATGGCCCTGATGAAGTGAAAGATATCGATTGTGATCTGGGTGATCAAATATGATTGGTTTGAGGGACTAAGTGCTTAGTTTTATTGGAATTTTCTTCACTTTGTTAGATCATTAAGCACGATGGGATGTGGGTCATTGGATCCTGCAAGATACATGATAATTAAGTTAGAACTTAGGATGAAGGAATATTTAGGCTTAAGTGTTAAATCTAAGGTCTTGTTTATGTTAATAAACATGAATATGGTGTTAACGTTAAGACTTTAGGCTAAGTAATTAATAATAAAGGGGACCATGCTAGAAAACAAAAGGACCCTACTAGCATAAAATTAGACCATGGTTAGAAAATAAAAAAGAACAAAGGGGAAAATAAAAGTGGACCAAGCATAATTTTTATGTTAAGGTTTGGTTGTGTTGAAAAACATGACCAAGCCTTAAAAATTAGGATTAAGTATAAAATATATATTTAAAATGTTCTTGCTAAGTGCTACCACTAATTTTGAATTTGAACTAAGGGTTTATGTTAGGGTTTATAACATGAATCCATCATCAAGTGCTTCATGAAACCTACAACTAAAAGACATGAAGATCAATCAGTAGTAACATTAGGAAAACTCAAAGCAAAACCATAAAACAATAAACCAAGTGGATGATATTTAAATTATACCAATGATCTAAACATGTCATATTTTTAGGGTTTCTCAAGGGTCCCTAATTTTCAAAAATATGGGGTATATTGACCTCAAAACTAAACTATCATGCATAATATATAATGCAATTCATTAATCATACATGTCATTCTATCAAATCTAAAATCTTCTTCAATCTCCCCCTATATGATCAATGGGAATGATGCCCAACTGATGTTTCAAAGCATTCAAATTGGCTATAGGAAGAGCTTTGATAAAAATATCATCTACTTAGTCAGATGTATGACAAAATTATAATTCCACTTGCCCATCTTGAACCAAATATCAAATGAAATAATGTCGGCTCTCTATCTATTTTGATTTAACATGAAACACGTGATTCTTCATCATGTCAATAGTACTACTATTATCACAAAAAAGTGTAGTTCGATGTTCCTGAATCAAATGTAAGACCACCAATATCCTTCGAATCTATATTTCTTGACAACTTACTGCTATTGCTGTAATATACTCTACTTCTACTGAAAAGAGATCCATATTTACCTACTTTTTACTACTCCAAGATACAACTCTAGAACCAAGTGAAAATACATAATCAGGTGTAGATTTTCTATCATCAATTGAACAAACCCAATCAAAATTTACATAGCCAACTAGCTCAAATGTTTCATTGGAAGAATAATGAAAGCCAAAATTTTGTGTACCACTCACATACCATAGGATTCTTTTTGCAGCACACTAATGAGACTCATGTGAATCCTACATGAATCAAGAGATGAGACTTACAACATACATAATGTCAGGTCTTGTTATAGTGAGGTACACGAGGCTCCCAACAAAACTTCTATACAAAGTAGCATCCACTTTGGAACTTACATTATCCTTGGTTAATTTCTCACCAAGGGATACAAGAGTTGTAACTATTGTGTATGTCATCATTCTAAGCCTTTTCAATAAATTAGTTACATACTTTTTTTGATAAATTAAAATACCTACCAGTTGTTATTGCACTTCTACACCAAGAAAATAATAGAGGAGTCCTAGATCTGACATTTCAAATTCCTATTTCATTTCTACCTGAAACTTCTCCATGAGAGTTTTACTATTACCTATATACATAAGATCATCAACATAAAGACAAATAATGAGAATATCATTACCAATATGTTGGACATACATGGTTGGATCTAAATAGCTTCTATTGAATCCCTTCTTCAAGAAATAAGTATCAATCCTTGCATACCAGGCACAAGGAGCTTGCTTCAACCCATAAAGTGTTTTTTCAACTTGTAAGTCAATTATTCTTTACCTAGAATTTCATAGCCCATGGGTTGTTCCACATAGACTTCCTCATCTATATAATCATTAAAGAAGGCTGATTTTACATCCATCTGATATACTAGCCACTTATGTTGTGTAGCAATATCCAATAAAATCTTGATTGTATCAAATCTTATAACTAGAGTGATTTTTTTTGAATAATATAGTCTAGGTGTTTGTGCGAATCCCCTGCCAACTAATCTTGCCTTGTGTCTTTTCATAAAACCGCTAGCATGATATTTCACGTTATAAATCTATTTGACACCAATCACCTATTTGTTTTTTGGAAGTTACACTAATTCCCATGTATTATTTTTATCAATTGTTTGCATCTCATCATTCATAGCATAAATCCATACCATTTCTTTTATTACTTCTTCATATATAGAGGGTTCAACTTAAATTTTACTAAGAAAGGTAAAATTAGCAATTGGAATCACATTATTCCTCTGATAAATTTCATTTAAACTTTGTACCTTTCTTGAAGAGCTTAGACTTGATGTTGGGCTTGAACTATCACCTGAAGGTATGCTATTAGATGAACCTAGTGAACTTGAGTTACTATTGGGACTTGAACTTCCACTTGAGCTTGTGGTGAGAGGAGGAACATTTCTAACTTCTATGTCCATCATTACTCATGGTATTTTTTGTTATGAACCATTTTTCCATTGCCATTCTCCCCCTTCATCAAAAACCACATCCTAACTAATAATCTATTTCTTTATGTGAGGATTATAGAATCTGTATCCTTTAGTTGCATCAAAATATCCCATAGAGATACAATGTTGGTATTTTGCATCCAACTTCTTCTACTTCTGAACTAGAAAATGAACATATCCAAGACAACCAAACACACAAAGATGAGCCACTAAAGGCTTGTGACCACTCCAAGTTTCCTTTGGAGTGATGTTGTGAACTTATTTTATGGGGATTTGATTCAAGATGTATACTATTATTTCCATTGCTTCTCCCCATTAACAATTTGGAAGTTTTTTTGACTGCAACATACTTCATGCCATTTCCATAATGGTATGGTTATTTATTTCTACAATACCATTTTTTTGGGGGCTATAGGTTGTAGTACGCTATCTCTTGATGCCATTTTTGTTACAAAAATCATAAAACTCTTTGGAAGTGAATTCTACCCCTCTATCTGTTACGAGTATTTTGAGATAATACCCACTTTGTTTTTTAGCCATAGATTTAAAATTTTCAAGCATTCAAAAGCTTTGGATTTATGCTTAAGAAAATAAATCCATGTGTGGTGAGAAAAATCATCAATGATTGTCAAAACATAATGATTCTTATCCAAAGAATCCTCTTGCATAGTACCACAAATGTCAACATGCACAAGTTCTAAAGAAGATTTTGCACTCCAATATTTGTTCACTAAAAAACTATCTCAATGTTGCTTGCCAAGTGTACACCCTGAACAAACTTCTTATTTTGCCTAAATTATTGGAAGTCCTCTCACCATATTCTTCTTGTGAAGTAAATTTAATTCTTAAAAATTTAGATGACCGTAACATTGACGCCATAACCATAAATCATCTATGGTTGCTTTTAAGGCATGCATAGTAGTAAAATGTAATTTGAGAGAAAATAACCTGTTATCTATCATAGGAACCTTTTCTACAAGATGATAATTAGATGATTTATCAAATATTTCACACTAATTGTCTTCAAACACAATTTTCCATTTTTTTGCTACAGGCTGCCCAATACTTAAAAGGTTATGCTATAATTTGGGCACATGCAAAGTATGATGAATATAATTAGTTTCTCATTGCTTAGTTTTTACAAAAAGGGTACCTTTTCCCATCACATCAACCCCTTTAGCATCACCAAATTTTACTTGACTTCTTACAGATACATCTAATTTGATAAAGAGATTAGATTTACGTGTCATATTATTAGATCAACCACTATCCAAGAACCACACATATTTTTGATTTTATTTCACCAAATTGCATGTGAAAAAGGTGGGGTGCTTGGGATCTTCAAAATATTCTTCAATATAGTTGGCTCATGACTTGTTTAAGTTAGATATCTTCTTTCTACACTCAGATTCATAATGTCTATAATGATCATAATATTTGTACTGGATGCTTCTCTAATCAACAAAACTTTTGCCTCTTCCTTTTCCTCTATTATAGCTTCTTCCTCTTCCTCTACCATACCCTATATTATTAGAAGTCTCCCCTTGATACTTATTTGTTTCTAAAAAATGAGTTGTTGATTTGTCTTCAACATTCACTGTAGACTAGAAAACTTGCACTAAACACTTCATAGAATGTTGCATATGCTCCTCATGAGATTGTAAAGAACCAACCAACTCGATTGCTTTGAAGGTGGTGATATTTTTTCTTTCTTCAATGGTTATCACCACTGGATTAAATTTAGGAAGAAGAGATATCAACATATTCTCTATTATTTTTTGTTTTGTAATTACTTTCCCTTGTGTTCTAAGCTGATTCGCAACAGCTTGAATCCTAGTAATAAAATCTTGAATGGACTCAACTTGTTACCTTGGTATGCAATTTTCAAATCTTCCCATGCATCCTTTGATTTTTTCATAATATCTATATGGGAAAAAAATGAAATATCCAATGTGGATTGGATAGCAAATAGTGCTCGATTGTCTTTCTTTCTGTTTTCTTTCAACTCAGTTCATTGGTTTGTTGTCAAAACATTTAGAACATTATAATCTATAGGTTTTGTATATCCCACTTACACTAATTCCCAAAGATCTTTAGACAATAGTAGGGTCTTCATCTTAATACTCTAATAATCATAGTTATCTCTTGTAATTAATAAAAGCTGAAATGGAAAGTTGTTATTTGCCATTTTGAAGATAATTGATAAGTTGAAATTTCTACCTACAAAATTAAATTTTTGTAACCTACTCTGATACCAATTGAAACAAAATAAATAGAAGCTCTAATAATATACTAAGAGCTATTAAAATAATACAGACCAAATAAATAACCAACTGCTCAAGAAAATAATATATAAACTCAGAAATATAAAGATTTAAAAAGAAAGACTTTTTTATTCAATCTCAAGCGCTATTCATAATCCTCATATTTAACAATAAGGAGTGCTAAATTAACCAAGTGGTGAAAAGGAGTTAACAAATAGTTTAAACAATATTCTAAAAATAAAAAAAATCATGCAAAGATCATGCGAACAAAAGTCTAAAATTAAACTAAACTAAACTAAACTAAACTATCAAGCATAATCTATAATGCAATGTATTGATCATGCATGCCATTTGATCAACTCAAACGTCTTCTTCAATTTGAAACCCTAGTGTGAAATTTTTTATCAACAGGTGACACCCAGTGATTGATGCCACTTTCTAGCTCAACTCTTTACAATGAAACCCTACAGATTTGATATTTCCAATCTATTTTTTTAATTTTGGAACCCATCATGGTGTCAAATCCCAATCTAGACATCAAAGAACCCAAAAAAGTATTAAAAACTAGAAAATTAATTTCCATATTTAAAATAATGACTGATATTTTACTGCAAAAATACACAAATGACATAACCAAATAAAATTCCACTTATGAAAATGTGAAATGGAGCACAATAGAATGAAACACTCAGTGATACAGAGAAGACATAGGTTAGACAAAAAAGTAGCTAGGCTTGGTAGGAAAGGAACCGAACATCAAGATTAAGACACTTGGATACAAAGAGAATGATCTCACATTTTTGGATAAAAAGTGTTGTGAAGGAATAGAAAATTTATAGAAAATAACAGGTTAGATTAAAGCATTGAGATAAAGTGGAGTGAAGGAGAACTAAAAATAATTCTAAGAGTAAAACAACATACCACAATAAAAAAATATATAAATACATAACCAGCTCTTCAATGCCACTTTTGCTTGATCTTTCTAGAGTGCAATTGACTCCTCCTTTTGTCAACCATGCCCATGCTTACTCAGGTACCAGGTAGGCATAGGGAAATTTTTAACTTGAGCCTCAGTCCAAAGAAACCCCATAACATGTGCATCCCTAATTATTAAGGTGGGTTGAAATCTTGGTCCCACATTGTATAAAGACTCTCTACACTTATTTTGTGTGTTTTCATCATGGAGCTATAGAACTTGTGGCATTGATCTCCCATTCTGCAAAATACACAAATTCAGACTTGGTTTTTATGTGGAATTATTTGGCTTTCCTTTCCTACTTCAATAAGATATAAAGAAGCACTAACTCTAGTTGCATGTTGAACAATGATGATGACATGTATTGGCAAGAGGTGGCAATAATCTATAGTGCACAAAATTACAAATTCTTCATTTTTCATTAATATGTTATTTATTTTAATATTATATTATTAATATTAGTTATAATATTATATATATATATATATATATTTATAATTATAATATATTCCATTATAATATATTATTACTACTAATTATAATATAAATAACTATATATATAATATAATAATATACTATTATATAATATTATATATAATCAATATCAGATAATAATATAATAGTAAAGTGGGTATTTGTAAAGTGAAAGAGTGTAAATTGGAAATCATATCACATTCAAAACTCATGAAATAAACATAAAATATGATATTTTTGTGAAAGTGACAGTGGAAAATGAAGTTGTGAGTTTCTTCATAGGTATGGCAATCGCTATGCAGGGATGAGACATTTTTTTATGGTGAACTTAAATAATGGTAAATTGGTGGGGAAAGGCAAGCCCATATATAAAATGTAAGTTTTGAAAGATATTAAGGTGAAATGGGTGGTGATGGTGAGGGGTAATGATAGGGTATTTTAATGAGAGACTCAAATAAGCCCAAGAAAATACATGTATAAAGTTCAATGATAGTTCACATATGATAATGCAATCTGTAGCTTCCACCAAACTATTTCAATTAACTAATACACAATTGAAACACGTGTAAGATATCCAATGAATCTTTTAAAAACATAGATAATGCACCATGTGTCAATTTAGACAATTCAAATATTAAATTGATAAAAATTCTAGTTGTGTTAACTATATAAAACTATTTTAACCTTTTAAGACTTAATGAATGTAAATCCTATGTTATTAAAGCATTATGTTTAGTAAATCAGGGTAGAAATATGCAATAAATATAACCATTAATTTATTTTAGAAATGACTTAATTTGACCTTTCTAAAATAGAAATAAATAGTGCAAGTAAGAACTTAACTAGAAAATGATAGAGATGGGTAATCTAGAGGCTGAAAACTAAGGTATAAGTTGGTCTGAGTGTCATAATAGGATCCAAATGTCATAACACCTCTTAGAAAATAGTGCCCTAATTAGATAGTAATGTCATGTGGTGCCAATGTCCTTATTTTAGTGGTAGTGTCCTCTATACAAGACTATCCCAAGTTTCTAGGTGCACCTATGTCTGGATCTATAAGGTCTATTCATGTGTACATGAGTTCTAAAACCTTGTGTATGGCCTATTGTGACTAACTTTTTGAGTAAATCATAATCTTCCATGTTACTAGGGCATCTAATTGATATAAGATGAAAACTGTGTTTGTTAATGGGGTAGGCTAGACATCCTCAACACCCTATTATAATGAAAATTTCCTATATACCAATACTCCGAAAAGGGATCAAGCTCAATGTAGTTCTCCCCACCTAAATATTAGTACAAATTCAAGTGAAACTAGTATGATAGATGACTTGAGTACTTTGAATGTGCTTGAAATTGGAAATGCAAATAATCTGAGCTTTAAAATGTTGTAGATGGTAGTATCCATAAGTAGGAAAAAATAAAGATTAATAAGCTTAATTGTGCATAACTTGTTTTGAGTTTGCGTATGTAATTTGCATCTGATTTCCATCTAGTTGTTAGAGGGATAAAAATCATGTATTTATACTATTCTAGTGCCTTTTTTGGGTGCTAAAAAAGGTCTAGGGTGACCCTAGGAGGTCTAATATTTGAAAAGATATATATTTGTGGAAAAAGAGGGAAAATATAGTATCTCCATTATTGAGACACTAGTGCCATGTGGCGTTATTATCCCTAGTATGAAACTAGAGTACAAGTGGTAGAACCTTAAGTACAAAGGGTTATGATGCAAGAATGAGGGTTTAAGATTTTTTTAGGGGTGACTAGGGATGCCTATATCCCACACGAAAGCTAGATAAGTGTGAAAATAGGCTCTAAGATAGGTTTAGGGCTAAACTAGGGATAGGTGGTCTCAAGTAGCACTCTTAACACTCAAGTGTCACTTTTAGGTGATTACATTTACCCCCCCCCTTTATTCTAGAAATACAACAAAGTAAAATAAATAAGATAAAGGAAAAAAGAAGCATAGCTGGACTTACCTAAGAGGTGAAGGTTGTGAGTCTAGATCTGAGTATGTGAATCATGTTACAATGTTTTATTAAAAGTGAAACATGTATATATCAGTCATTACTTAAGATATTTCAAAAACAAAGACAAAACTAGGTAAATAAGTGAAACTAAGAAAAACTAAATAAAGCTGAGTAAGGGGATAAAAGAGAGGAAAGGAATGAATATACCTCACTATGTACATGAACCAATACATAAACCTAGTGGAACCCTGTGTGTGTGCATGCAAATAGTGATCAATCATTGAATAGATTGGACTGAGTTGATGGCTTACTCAATCCTCATTTGTGGGTGACTCAAGAACTCAATCTGATTTTTACTCTATCATTGGCTACCCATGTGTAGTAGATGCATTTAAAACTAAAACTATGTGATGTAACTGGAAATGCCTAACTAGAAATGTCAGCTCTGTAACCACTTAGGTATATTAGGTGACTCCAGTCCATTTGGGAATGCCAAATACTATAGATGGAGTATGGCATGAAACTGACGTGTAACCTAGAATATGATGTCTAATGTATATAATATAGATAACGACATGGAGTTTGTCATTCCATTTTATCAATTTACGTGTAAGTGAGCAAATGAAAACATTATGTCATGCACATGCCCCCAAATATAATATATGAGGATATAGATTTTAGACTAAGTTGTAATAATCTATATCTAAGTATTTTAACTAGAAATTGAAATGTTCATGCTATGCATGATGTTCCAAATCTAAGTAAACTAGTATGAATTTGAGCTAAATTGAGCAAAACTAGTAAATCTATAACTAAACTAGTACAAACCTAGATTATACCTATTGTACCTTTCTAGCCAATCTATTTTTTTTTGAAATTGAAACTATTAGATAGTGACACCATGTGGTGCTAGTGTCCTAATTTGGTGCTTACGTCCATTTGCTCTAATTTTTGTGCAACTATACTAATCTTTATGTCACTATTTTCTCATTGTATTTACTTAAGTCTAATTTTTGTAATATGAGTTTGTGTGCTAAAAAATGTACTTTGAGTGCATTATGGGAGCCTAATTTTTATGATAAACCCTTGTTAATATCCCCTCTTTTAATGGGAGTTGTTGAACAAGTGCAAGAACTATCCTCATAAGAAAAATCTCTGCAAGATGTGTGTTACTTGAAGCATAAATGATATCTATGTAATAATTCAATATAATGTGCATATATAACATCATAATGTAAGATAACCTAAGCATAAATTTTTAATGTGTGATGCATGTTGTCTAACATCACAAGGTTGTAAAGATAAATATAACAATTCATGTAACAAAAAATTTGAGTAATAGTTGAGTAACTACCTAGGGCAATGAGGCATGATGTCCATCATGACACCCAAGTAGGAAGGGGAGATGCATGAGGTCCCTCATGAAATATAAAAATGGAGTGTGTAATGATCAATATACAAGTGTAATGGACATGATTCATATATTAAAACATGCATAAAACACACATGAGGCACATAAATTAGGCCAAGGTGTCATAATATAAGGGATATGGGCACTTGTCTTTGAGCAAAATATCAATATATTTCATTAAGATTAATAAAAAAACAAATACATGGACGTAATTTATAAGCATGAATATGTTCATAATAGTCCTATAAAATAGGATGAAAAAATATTATAATAACAATCATAATCTACTAATTTATTCAAAGGCCTAACTTAGTCAAATAACTAACCTATATTATACGTAGTTTTTTATATGATAACAAACTACATTCACAAACATAGTGAATTAATTTATTCTAACATTCTCCCCCTTAATCAATTTTAGTTTGGAGAGTAAAAGAGAGAAAACTTTTGAATGCCTCAAAATTATCACATACAAGTGAATTCGTGAAGACATCTACACACTGATCTTGAGTGGGATAACATTGGAGTTATATATTGTGTTGTTGAACATGTTCACATATGAATGGAATTGAAATTTAATGGTACTTCATGCATTCATGAAACATTGGATTTTGAACAAGTTTAAGAACACCCTAATTACCATAATTTAGAATTATTGTTTGAGTCTTTAAAAATACCAATCCTTTTAGTATGTGATGTAACCATATTGCCTCATAGATATCTCCTCTTGCAATGTAATATTCTACCAAAGTAGAAGAATGAGACACAAAGTTATACTTCTTACTCCCCCATGAGATTAAACCAAATCCAATAAAGAATAAAAACCTAGAAGTAGAATTTTTATCATTAATTGAACCTGCATGATCTACATATGTGTATCCTATTAAGAACTTATCATTCTTCTTGTATGCTAGGCCATAATCCATTGTTCCTCAAAGGTATCTCAATACCCACTTAACTACTTTCCAGTGGCTTACCTTTGGATCTTACATGAACTGTGAAAGATAGATGACAACACAGTTGATATCTAGCCTATTATATGTGAGGTAGATGAGACACCCAATCAATTAGCGATAAAAAGTGGCATCTACTAGTGGTGATGGATCTAAACGAGACAACTAAAGTCTTGTCTTCATGGGTGTAGACATTGGTTTGCAATCCATCATATGAAACCTCTCAGTAATGTCTTGGTGTATTTCATCTAAGACATGAATATGTGGTGACCTTTTTAAAAAAATCCCAGTCTAAGACAATAGTGTAGTAACTTGAGATCTGTTATGTTAAATGATCGATTAAGATCACTCTTTGTTATATCAATTATCTTCACTAAGCTCCCAGTGATGACTAGATCATCGACACAAAAAAAAATAATAACAATATCACCTCAATTTTTGAGGTATATATTGGGATTGTATGAATTCCTCTAAAATCCATGTTTCATGAGGTGCTCATCAATTTTTATATACCAGGCTCTAGGAGCTTGTTTGAGACCATACAAAGATTTTATGAGTTTGTACACTTTTTGCTCCTACGTTGGTGTGACATGACCCTCTATTTGAGTCATATAGACTGTTCCTATAGATATCCATTTAAGAAGGCAATTTTGACATCCATTTGATGAATGTTCCAACCAAACTATGCAACCATTGCAAAGATCATTTTGATTATCTTTATCTTAGTTGTAGGAGCAAAATTCTCCTTGCAGTATATACCTTCTTTTTAAGCATAACCCTTTTCTATGATTCTTTATTTTTGTTTTTTTATATTTCCATATGCTTTGTATTTGGTCTTAAAGATCCATTTAAAACAAATATATTTCTTCCCTAGTGGAAGATCAATAAGTTACTAAATGTTATTCTTCATGAGAGACTAAAATTATGCATCTATGGCATCTTTCCAAAGTTTGGTCTCTAGGGCTTCATGGAATATAGAGGGATCAAATGTTTTTAGAACTATGCTCATTAAGGCCAAATTTACCTCTTGACAAGCCATAATGTGGGTCCTTGGTCTTGTAGATTAAGTGTCTAGAGGTTCATCTAGTTTTGCATTTCAAATTATACTCATATACCATATAGGCATACATTGAACAGATATAGGTGGTGATAGAAATTTTGATTGACTTTCACCACTATTTACATCTATAAATATTAAAGGTCTAATGCCTGTGGCAAATATATGTGTGGAAGATGAATTGACTTCACCTTTTTCATCAAACACTACATCCCTGCTGATAAGAATCTTCAGAGTTTCTAGATCAAGGAGATGATATGCTTTTGACTCTTTACTGTATCCCATAAAAATAAATTCCTTGGTTTTGATATCTAATTTATTTATTTTCTTATTTGGGATATGCATGTATTATTTAAAACTAAAAACTTGAAGATGAGAGACTTTCATCTTTTTCCAAGTCTATGCTTCAGGTGGTGTTATTCCATTAAGAGCTTTGGTGGGTAACCTATTCAATAGGTATACAACTGTCAAACATGCTTCTACCCAATATGAATGAGGAATTTGTGCATCCTCAACCATGATTTGAAACATCACTACAATGACATGGTTATGCCTTTTTGAAACACTATTTTTTTATGGTGTGTAAGGAAAAGTGTATTGCTTACATATTCCATGTTCTATAAGGTATGCAGTGAAATTTTTACTGGTGTATTCTCCCCCATAATTTGAGTGGAGGGCCTTGATTTTATGACCAATTTCATTTTCAATAGAGAACTTGAATTATTTGAAGGCTTGAAAAGCTTAACCTTTAGAATTCAATAATGAAACCCACATCTTGTGGAAATAAGCATCAATAAAGAGTTGAAAATACTTGTATCCTTTGTGGTTAGCCATCATAGGTATGCAAAGATCAATGTGCACTAGATCAAGTAGATGCGGAGACTGATATTCACTTTTACCAAAATGACCTCTTTGTTATTTACTAGCTAAGTAACTTGAATAAATATCAGAAGATTGTTTGAGTGTGGGAAGACCTCTAACCATGTTATGTTTGATTAATGCAAGAAAATACCCATAAATCAAATGACCATGTCTTCTATACCATAACTAAGATTTTTATGTATTTTTCGCAATAAGTGCCTAATGATCTTTAGTTATAAAATCAAGATGAAACATTTTTCCTAGATTTGAAGCTCATATAATAGTTCTAGAGCCTCTTAAATTGTTCTTGATAAGGCAAAAAATTTTACCATCTTTGTTATCAAACTCAACTTTAAGATTGTGATGAAGAAGTTGATTTATAGAAAACAAGTTTTTAGTGAGTCTTGGGACATACAAGGAATTTGTGAACTTGGTCATTTTATGACCAATTTGTAAAGAAACATCACTTCTACCCTGAATAGTGTATGATAAATCATCCCCAAGAGAGACATTACCCTGAGATCCTAATTGGTGTAAGGTGGAAAACCATTCTTTCTATGTTGTCATGTGCCTTGTGGCACCAAAATTAACATACCAAATATAAGTTAAAGAACAAGGTTCTTCATGTGATTGTGTAGTAAAGACATGATCATCCTTGGTAACATTCCCATGCTATTGTTTATTTTTATAATGTTTTTTGGAATGGGGTTTCATCTTCGATGACTGAGGTTAATTATGTGAAGTGGACTTCTTATTGGATGATCCCTGTGTGAATTTATTATACCAATAATGTTTTAGGTCATGCCCTATCTTTCCATAAATAAGATAAACCTTTTGTGAATGGGGTTTATTCCCCTATTGATTTTTTTGTTTGTTCTACTTAGGGTTTTATTTGGATTCCTTTATTGGCTTCTTTCCTTTTTGAGAGGAGGCAAGTGTATACTCTTCATCAAGTTCCTCTATAGTTTGTATCGCTTCCTCTTATTACAACATGTTAACTAATGAGACAAAGGTTGGTTTTTGATCCATGACATTCAATGTAGTCATAAAGATTCTATATGCAGGGGGTAGTGCTCTTAAAATAATGGGGACCAAAAATTCATCTTTCACTGGGTCTCCCAATGCTTCAAGTGAATCCCACAAGGTCTCAACTCTATGATGAAAAGTCTCAACTTTTTCCTTTGATTCCAAATCGAGTGAATGGAACTATTTCTAGAGATTAAAAATATGATCTTGATTCTTTGCTTCATACACTATTTTAATCTTATCCCTAGCATCTTTAGCTATAGTGGCATTATCGATATGAGGTTGTACCTTATCTAAGACTCCAAACATGATTACGAGTTTAGCCTTTTGATTAGCTTTGTCAAACTTTCATTGTTCATCAACATTAGTATAATGGTGGGTCTATGTGCTATCAACTAATATCCATATTTATTTTAATTCCAAATGTGTTTTTACTTGGTTTTCTAGGCTACATAATTGTTACATCGAATAAGATGTGTATATGGCAGAACAAAATGAGGTCTATTTTCAGCCATGTATAAAAATTTGATCAAACTAAATAAGGGAGATGGATTGGTTCCTTATTACTCTACATTTTAAAGTCTCCCTTTTTATATACCATCATATAGATATACATGACCTTTATTTATATGTGCCATTCCTTTATACCCACTGATACAGAGAAGAAGCTCACCCTTTTTTTATACTCGATCTTATGAGAAAGAGGCATAAATGTACATGATATAATCTGATACTTGGTACCTAGATAGTAATGAAAAGGGTTCGTCCAATCATTATCACCTACTTAGATGGATTTCTACATACGCACGTGTAACTTATCTATATACTTGGAAATAATACCAGTTAGGATTTATGCTCCTCGATTGAAATGAATGGGTAAATAGAGGGAAGGATATGAATATCTCTGAACCTTATTATTCCTCAATGATTCAAAGGGTTGATGCCCAAAAATTGTTGTGGTAGCTGTGTTAGGTTATAAACATAATAGTTCAAAGTGTGATGGTATTACCTATAACCGTGAACCAAAGGCATCATTTTAACCAAATGTTGCGAATGAGATTTAAAATCTCTTTGATTTTTTCCAAATATATTAAAATTTTATAATAAAATTTGATTTATAATTTACAATAAATAGAAATTAAATCCATTATGTAGAAAATAAATATTCCCTTCTTTGTAATTTTGCCTTTCACTAGTTATGGGATTTGAACCTTGTACCTAGTTTGACCAAAAATACTACTTATCCACTTGGGATATTGAGATTTTATGACTTTTAAATCACTCAATTCCAAAATAAATTTGAAAAAGTGATTAAAAAATTAAAAAATCACACTTTATAACTCAACTCTCAATTTAAAAGTGTTGGAAATCTGAATCAACAACTCCACCTATGCTTCATATGAAAAATACATGTAATACACCAACTTGGAGAGTCCCAAAAGATGGCATGGAAGTACACACAATTGTACATCCAAATTTCAAATGGAAGATTAGTCAATAAATAACCAACTCCAGCAAATAGATACTTACTTGTACATTTGTACATCTAGATGTGGAAGAAAATAAAAATGAGCTGTAACCTCAATAGGTGATTAAATATGCTTAATGAGACTTTAACTACTCCAAAGGACTGTATGGAATCCTTCCCATGTGTGGGTGAAAAAATTAAATGATGCAGCATTGAATCTAGATTAGTCTTTAAAAATGAGATTATGATTTTGATGATTGTATGGCCTAGAAATGAGGAAAAACTAACTTTAGGTCAAAACAAAAACTTGCAGTCTTGAAAGCTCCCAAAAATTGGTATGGCCTACTTTACCTTGGTATGGATAGAATCCAAATCATGATAAATGGATTTTTAAATGTTTCCAAAAATTTTTAGACCCTGACTCGATTTGTATGGTCAGATCTAGGTATAAAATCATATGACACTTCAATAAAATGTGTGAAAACAAGACCAAAAAACTTCCAATGGCCCAAAATGTTGTACAACTTGATCAAAATTGACTCATATAAATTGTAAAGGGTGTAAAAATCAGCAATGATTACCTTATCAAGTTTTTGCGTGCCTATGGAGAGTGTACAATCTACTTTGCATGAAAAAACATATAGCTTGGTAGGAAACCTCAAGTCTCTAATTGTCAAATTATCCACTATTGTTTCAAGTGCAATCTAACTTGCACAATAATGAATTTATGAGAGATTGGCTCTGATAATAAAGAGATCTAATACTATATTTGAGCAAAATATTGATATATTTCATTAAGCTTTATAAAAAAAATACATGGACATAATTTATAAGCCTAAATATAATCATAATAGTCTTATAAAATAGGATGAACAAATATTCTAATAACAATCATAATCTACTAATTTATTCAAAGGCCTAAATTAGTCAAATAACTAACCTATATTATATGTAGTTTGCTTTATATGATAATAAACTACATTTACAAACATAGTGAATTAATTTATTCTAACAATGTCACTAAATATAAGAAAGTAAGACATGCAAGGACATGTTCAAATGTCCACATATGCAAACAACAAGCAAGTTGACTTAGACCCACATAAAAGGACATGTTCAATGTCTACATACATAGTGAAGAAATCACACACAAAGACATGGGCACATGTCCAAAGCATACGTACTATGAGAAGAAGTGATGTAGATCCAAATAGCAATGGCATATTCAAATGCCCTCGAATAAAAGAAGCATAGAGATGTAATCAATTCTAAACTAGGAAATCTAGAAATGAAACTAAACATGAACATGTAATACAAATATGTTTAAGAGCTAATATGTACATATACTAAGTCTAACATCGTAATAAATGACAAAATATATGATTAAGTGTAGCATGATCAATATAAAGATATAAAAATACTAAATCTATGATGTAAAGTTTATAAAGATGTAGCCTAGTAATCCAAACTATGTATAGGGTGCCCCTAAATGGGTGAATGTGTCAAATTAAGAACTCGTGTATTGGTGTATATGCCCCTAGTGGGTAGATAATAACAAATTTGAATTGATTTAATGGACTTGAGTCCTGTAGTAATTTGAAAGCACTCAAAAAGAACAAGTGAAGGTTTTATGTATGATAAAACCAACTATACTAATATATCTAGCATATATAATGTCTGGCAAATATAAGAAATGTAAACATGGCAATGTATAGAATCTATAATTTTGTATTTTTTGAGTAAGTATTTGAATGTTTTTATGTTTTTGACATATTATATTATTTTTTTATTTTCTAGATATAATTTATGTACAAGCAACATGAAAATGAAACTATATACCAGGAGCAAGAGAAAAGGAAAATATGTTGAAGTAAATACTAGAAATAAATGTGATAGTGTATAACCAAAGTGTAATGCCTCTATAGATCCAATAACACATTTATGGGATGTGGATAATCAAATGGTGGATTAGGTGGGAGGTCATATAGTGCCAGATATTGGATATGTTTGAACTCAAATTAGTCCTCACCATCGTGATCATCATAACATTCTATATGTATCATTGGATCCTTATCCTTTGCATTAGTCAGGATTCTATACATTCGAATAACACATTGATCTACTATGTAATATGCCTATTGTGTGATCCCATGGTAAACCACATTGAACTGTAGAGTATTTGTATGAAAAATGTGGTTTTATTCTCTGCCATCTTGTAAAATGTGGACCATGTGTCCTTCATGATGGAAAGTCAAACATCTGTCTGATCAATCAACTATGGAATAATCACCTATTACCATGTACTTTCAAGTGTAACCTATAAATGAGTGCCCCTAATCATGATAAAGAATAATGTGTTAGCCACCTTGGGGCCACATGTAATTGGTAGTGTGATATGCCCAATGGAATCTTGATAATATATGGCATGATGTAGCTCATTTTCTTAATAGAATGTGTACTATAAAAATGCCAAAGTGCAAGTATTAGGATCAAAATCCTCATCTATATCCACATGGGGGATGTATCCTTCTGAAAGAAAAATATAGATAGTCAATAGATCATTTTGTGAGTATCTATGTTGATGGTGATTCTATCATGGTACATGTATCTATGGAGGTGGAGGCTGTATAATCTAAATAGTGCCCCAAGCCTTTAATTTATTCAACTTATGCTATAATGTTGAGAATGTATTGGTATCATGTCTTGTAAGTCTATGAAAATGACAAAAGGGTTGACCTTCCTACTGTGACAATTTGATAATAAATCTATGATGAACTGTGGGTAATACCATCGATCCTCTATCAAGTAATATTTGTATAATCTAGTGTAGTCTATTTTGTGAACTCCCTGCCTAAATATGTATAAATGGGTTTATATCCATATATCTAACCATATATATTGAATGAATGGAGGGATCTACAGCTAACTGTAAATGAGTAGGGGATCTTGTATTTATAAGATTATGAACTAGTGGCACTTTCAGTGTATAAAAATATATGAGTGCAATAAAATAATCTTTATACTCTCTTGGGACCTCTGATGTGAAACTTAATACACATAAATAGTCATAAATGTCAATAGGTGTTGGATTAGCCTCTATGGTGGACTATTAATCTGTATCAGAGTTATGTATGTATACTTCTCAGTAAAAATTAATGGTAATTGTGCTATGAGAATCTCATCATCCACTTTGGGTGGGGATATATTTACTATGGGAGGGTCCTCCTCCATCATGTGTGAAGGTAATTGTGTTGTAGGAAGATTTAGAAAATGTGCAGAAATAGTGTTTCTAGATCCCACAACCTCATATGCATGCATCTAATCAATTGGAATATTGTGAGGTGGGGACCCTATGAGAACATGAGGCGTCCCATCTAAAGATGTACTTGGGGTAGTAGGCTTAGTGAGTCTACAATATTTGAATGGATGGTTATTTTTTGGACAAGTGTATAAGTATTTGTCATGTAAAAACTTGATGCATCAGTGCAAAGTAGAGCATACAACCTCTATAGCATGTATCCAAGGTCTCCCAAGTAATAAGTTGTAATACAAATGATTAAGCATCACTTGAAACTGTGTAGGTAGGGGTTTTATCCCTAATGTAATATCCAATGTATTATAACCCAATGTTTGTCTAGGAATATCATCAAAAACTCTAATATTTCTATATATCTTCTAAATGGATACTATATGAACCCCCATAGTCTATATAAATGTGAGGTTGCATATATCAAGACTTGAACCACTATCAATTAAAACTCTTTAAATAACAATGGTATTGATTTGTACTTCAATAAAAATCAATAAATTATGAGAAATCACTGACTGTGATGGTAAATCTTCATTGAAAAAAGATATAACATCCTCAATGTCCTTGATAGTGTTCATGATAGATGCAAAGTAAGCTAGTTATGTGTCACAAGGCAAAGATCTATGATTGAGTGTTTGAAAAAAAATATATTTGAAAATAGTTTTCTTTTGAATTAGATCTAACACGGATATCTTAGCTAGTGTGTTTCTCAACTAATCCAAAATATCAAATGTTATGTGCTGATCTCTAGGTCCTATTGTAGTGTGTTGGGTACAAAAAAGGGTGGTGGTATTATGTTGTTCCTATATAGGTTGAGGAGGCACCCTATTCCATCTGGTAATAGCTCAAACTATGGGATCTACTATTTACCAAGGGTGAATAGTAGAGATAGGATGGGAGCAAATATAACCAACTAGTTTAGGTGGAGGTAGAACAAAAGGAGTCCTCTGTTATAGAGTAGTAACTGGAGGTAACTCAAAATGAACCATGTATTAGTGATCCTATTAATAATGGGACTCACAAGAGGGAAGACCAATGTGTAAAGTAATCTTAGCTCTGACATGATCCATGAAAGGAGTGACATACATGTGCATTTTTATATAAATGATAGGTAATAAGCATGCTAAACAAACTATACGACTTTTTACCATAAATTAAAAAATGGCATCCATCATGATAATCATGGTGATAGGATGCATAATAAAAATTGTGTAGATGTTGTAAATTAGAAGGGAAACCCTAATGGTGCACTAGGGTTTTGAAATAATGTTCTTGAAGTAAATCGGGTTCACCAAATGTTTTAACCTTTTAGGACTTAGTGAATGTAAATCCTATGTTGTTGAAGAGCTATGTCTAGTAAATCAAGGTATAAATATGTCATAAATATAGCCACTGAGTTGTTATAGAACTGACTTAATCTAACCTTTCTAAAAACAATAATAAATAGTGACAATAAGAACTTAACTAGAAAAAGACTGAAATAAATGATCTAGAGGCTAAAAACTAAGGTAGAAGGTGGTCTGAGTGTCATAAATAAGATCGAAGTGTCAAAACCCATCCTGAATAGTATCTCTCTAATTGGATAATAGCACCATGTGATGCTAATGTTCCTATTTTGGTAGTAGTGTCCTCTATGTAGGACTATCTCAAGCTTATAGGTGCACTTGTGTCTAGATCTATAAGGTTTGTTCCTATGTGCATGAGTTTTGAAACCCTTTTCATTATATGTCTTTACTAAATGTATGAGTAAACCCTAATCTTCCATATTTTTACGCATCTGGTTGATATAATATGAAAATTGTTTTTGTTCATGGGATAGGATGGACATCCTTAACACCACGTTATGATGAGAGTTACCTACATACCAATATTGTGAAGAGAGATCAAGCCCATTTAGTTGTCCCCACCTAAGTGTGTGTGTGAGTTTAAGTGAAGATAGTATGATAATTGACTTGAGTTCTTTCAATGTGCTTAAGACTAGAAATTTGAGTAATATGAGCTTAGGAATTCTATAGTTGGTAATATGCAGAAGTAGGGTAGAATAAGGATTGATAACTTTAATTATGCACAACTTGTTCTAAGTTTACATGTGTAATTTACATCTGATTTACATGTAGTGGTTAGAGGGATAAAATTCATGTATTTATACAGCTATGGTACTTGTGTGGGTGGTAAAAGAGGTATACTCCAACCCTAGGAGGTCTAAGATTTGAAAATATATCCATTTAAGTAAAAAAGAGGTAAAGGACAATAGTGCCATTGTTGGGACACTAACACTATGTGGCACTAATGTCCCTATTATGGTGATAGTGTCCAAGTGGCATAACCCTAGTCACGAAGGGCCAAGATGCAAGAATGAGGGTCTTAGACTACTTTAGGGATGAGTAGGGATGTTTGTGGACCACATGAAGGTTGGATAAGTATAAAAATAGGCTCTAGGATAGGTTTAGGGATAAGCTAGGGATAGGTGGTCTCAATTAGAACTCTTAGCACTCAAGTGTCACTTTTAGGTGATTACAAAAACCTAATTAGATAACTCTAAAACAAATTAGTCAAAAAATGGAAAAGAATTATTCAATGAAAGATGCCTCTTATATAATCTAATTCAATGATGCATGATGCCATATGTAAATAGATATGGATATAGATATTTACAAGTTTTTATATTCTCATCCTTAGTAACACTAACAATAACTATTATATTCGTAATAATAGTACTTATTTTTCTTTATTTGTTGAATGGAAATAAGGTACAATTATTACAAGGACCACAAGTAAAACAAATTTTGGGTAGTTTTTTAGATGAGGGTTTGAATTTGAACCAATTTATACATGATCTATCTAATCACTATGGTAGCCTAATCCCTCATAATATAATCATGCATAATCTGAACAAAAAGGAATTTGAAAGGACTCTCGAACTCTTTGACCCAACTAAACACTTTCAAACATATGGTCATCATGATATATATGGTTGAAAAAAATAACTCAAATAGACATATGTGTTCATTGATATGACACTTAATTCAATAATGTATTGAGTAACTTAAAACATTTTGGTGGAAGCTACATATGGAATTCACATATGTGTCATGTCACTAAACTTTGCATGCATGTCTAGTCAAGGTTATTCAAATCCATTTCTTAAAATACCTTATAATTACCCATCATCATCACCACCCACCTAACCTTGAAATGTTTCATCACTTACAAATTTTGTATGGATTTTCCCTTCCCATCTAAACAGGGTCAACAGTCATGGGTTTCACATGAGACACAACTATCGGTTTACACTCTTTCATTTAATCCTTAGAGTGTTTTTTACAATCCTCATAGGTTTGATATCGATTGTGCCCAATGATAATATTGATTTATTTCTCTCAAACAAGAATAATGAATTTCTTGAGCTTTTACCTAATTTAAGAGTTTGTAATGACCAATCTAGAAGAGAAGGTGTAATGATCATATTAGAAAAGGTAATTTAAATGGACAACATAATAGTCTATGTAGAGAAGGACACAATTGGGAGATGAACAAAGGAGGATATGTTCAAAGACACTTTTATTTCACACATGATTATGAACTTGAAAATATGAAATGAAATATACAAGGTATAAGCATAGAATCATCTTTAGAGGTAGAATTATTATTGATCATAGTAATCAATTCTCATGACACCTTCATCCACCCTTGACAATATAAAAGAAAAATAAAAAACTTTTACTGTGTGTAACCTTTGAACCCCTTTGCAATGGGTAAAGGGAATGTAAAGTCTTGAATTTGTTTATTGAGACTAAGATTAATGCTCTTACGAAAGTTTTTGTTTTATGATTTTTTACTGTTTATTAAATGGAAAGTAGAGTATCAATGCACATGGATTAATCTAAGATGCAAATGACAATGATAGATAAATTGTACCTAATAACATGGGAGATTGAAAAAGAGTTTATAAGTCATATGTATACTAATATGTTATTAATTAGTCTTGTGTAGGTCATATGGAATGATTTATATGTGATTTGAGAGTAGATTGTTGGTAGGGAATCATGTTATTAGTCATTTGGATTAGAATGTGTAGGTAATTTAAGGTTTGATGTTTTAGTCTTCGAAAAAAATAAATTCTCATAATGGAAAATATTAAATTAATCTTGTCTAGATGAAATATTTTTTGCTACCTATGTAATTTTAAAACAATATGTCTCATTGATCTAAGATTTTAATATTAAGAAACTTACAAGTTTTATTGCATGAAGACAATCCCTAGACTCAAGAGGATTAAAGTTGTGGTGATGCTCTTCCCTATGAGAGTCTTAATGAAGATGCATCTACAATTTATTTTAATTGACATTATAACTTACCACTTAATGGTAATGATGTATTTGTATTACTATAGATAATAGGCATATGACTATTGATAGTTGGAGTGAAACTATCGATAGGTGGAAGATTAATTTTTTCAGCATATGAATGATCTAAAAAACCACCTAGTAAAGTAGTGCATATTTGTTAAACATTTTAGGCTTTAGGTAGAATATGGCCTCACAATAGAAAACATTAAATTTAGTGTGTCTGAATATGACATTATTTCATGTTTTTGTACATTATCAATCTTGATTTAATTTATCCATATGTTAATAACATGCAAGTGGTGAAATGTTTCAACATGTATTGAGTGGTGATGGTGAGTGGTAATGATAGGGTATTTCAGGTGATACCATATGATAGGTGGTCTATATTGTTCACCAAAACTGGGTTGAGGGTAGTGGTTAGATTTACATGACTTGCATCACCCATTATAAAGAGGTTTGTAGCTTGCAAGGTGATAACATATTTGATTTGTCATTTTCTATTATTGAGGGTGAATGAGGATGTCATGAGAGCTAATTTGATTGAAACAAGAATCCACATATGATATGCAACTCAAATCAATGATGTAATATTTCTAATGTTGGGACAAGATATTGAGGTCCTAGAATCTATCTTATTACTTCCATTCACTGATGTTGCCACCTAAAAATAGAAAATTACATCTCTTTCAAAATTCCTTGCACCATTAGGGCAATAACTAGTTAAAGATTATTAGATAAATTTGTGAAGTGGATGCATTGGTGGTATCGTGTACTAAGGAAAACATATCGATAGAGAATAAGGTTGAGAAAATGCCCCAAATTGTTACAACTCAAAGTTTCCCCAAAGGTGGTACAAGTTACATCTAAAGTGATTTAATTTTATGTTTTTAAAAAATGGGGTTTTTTTAAAGAGAGTGCAAATTGACATTTATACCTAATTTGAATTCCATCGCTGTTAATTGCATTTTACATTTTTTTTCAAACTTTTATTAAATAATAGTCTAATATGTATGATAGAGGTGACAGTGGAAAATGAGATGGTGTGTTCTTTCATATGATATGGCAATGAGCTATATGAGGAATAAATGTTTGATTTCAAAATGAACTTGAACAATTATGTGTGTGTGTGTGCGCGCGCGCGCGTGCATGTGTGTATACGTGTGCACCTATATATATATATATATATATATATATATATATATATATATATATATATATATATATATATATATATATATATATAAAATTAAAGACCCCAAGATTGTGTCCCAACATGGGAAGATCCACTAAGTCCTCAAAATAATGATGTGTGTGTGTGTGTGTATCTATATATATATATATATATATATATATATATATATATATATATATATATAATCAAAGACCCCAAGATTGTGTCCTAGCATGAGAATATCCATTAAGTCCTCAAAATAATCTAGACCACACCATCACAGTCCATGACCTTAGCTTCACCACTTAGACCACCACTAATTAGCTCATCATCACTATTCAGCCCCTCACCATCACTCAACATCCCATAACCCAACTCAAATTCCATCTATCCACCTACTACATATTCTTAATATGAGTCCCACAAGTTTATACCTCCATAATCCATGTCCATGCCTACCTTGGGTGAGCTTAACCAACACACACTAACGATCAACATACTGACATCATCTATTGGTCTTCACTGGTCTTTACCATGTTGACTTATCAAATGTCAGTTATGGTTATAGTTTCTAACATCACTAACTATCAATCATGAACATAACCAAATGGAACACATACAACTAACATAATAACCAACACATAGTGACTGTGACTAGAACTAGGATTTGAGAAATGTCAGCCACCATTGAAAAAACATCCAACATGGGTGTTATGTGGTAGTTTTAATTGATTGTTCCACAAAAATCCAATTAATTTAAATTTGAAAACCCTTCTCAAATAGATGTTTCTCAAATTAGATCCCCTCTAAATAATATACCAGGGCATTCATTATGGGGTGCATAACTTTCTTTGTCCTAGTTTCATTGTAGGTCCTTATGGAAAACTATAATATCTTTCACAATGATGCATATTCAAGATGAATTATAGTGGTACTAAGTTAAATGTCTGCATTGAAAACACTTTATAGTATCCTCCCAAATCTATAAATTGGGTTTTAGAAGGGTAATTTTTTAAAATTCACTTCTTCTAAATTTTAGGAATAAAATTTATTGGTGATCACAAATCACTAACATGATATTTTTATGTCTTTGTTCAAGGAAACTAAAGAAATAAATCTATGAGATGAATGAGGGCTTGAATTGGGTATTAATATGATATTTTCATTATAAATCCACACATATTAAAAGTTTCTTGATCTTGATACTAGGATTTCATTTTTATGTAACGAATAATAGACATTTGAATAATAATATTTTAGGGATTATGCCATGCCAGGCCTTGTATTGTGCATTGAATAAATATTTTATGATTATCTAAGATTAAACAAAATGAAAACACATTGTGAGGATCCTTCCTGAAAAAATTAGCATATAATTTCAAATATATGAAATAAGATATGAAAAATCAGCAATATATTTAATGAAACAAAAAAAACTGAATTACAATAGCAGAATTGTAGAATCACTAGCCTCTTCAAGGGGGAAACCTCCCTTGAGCAAGGTCAATTCAATATAATATGTGGATGCCTTCATACTAGACTAAGCTCCTATTTAATGCAATCTATCACTAAATAAATACTACTTCTCATGAATGTGGGATTAATTACTACTATTTCACTATTACATTCTACTATTATAATGAGCTTGAGGGATAACTTACAAAGAATATGCATCCATAGAATTTTATTAAATAAATAAACTAAAAATATATGGTTAGGATGAAGGCTCCTAACATGCCCTCCCCATTAAAAGATTTGACCTCAAATCTTGAAGTGAGGAAACTATTGTTGAATGGAGAGAAGAGGTTCCCAAGTCGCATCTTTTTGTTTCATCCCTTGCCACTGGATGAGAACTTCAGTGATGATCCAATTGTGGATGGAGTGAGAGAACTTGTTGATGATAGACTCAGGTTGTAAAATGAGAGACCCTTCTACAATAAGTTTGAGAAGCATTGTTTGAGTGTGGACATTGCATCTAAGTACCTTCTTTAAGCAAGAGAGATGAAAAATAAGGTACACACATGATGCAGGTGGTAGATCCAACTTATAGGTAATAGGTCTAATTTGATGGAGAATTTTATAAGGCCCATAAAATTTTGGAGCTAATTTTTGAAAGCCATTGAGCTTAAAAGAGGATTGCTTGTAAGGTTGTAGATGGAGAAAAATAGTATCTCCAGTTTGAAAGGATCGCTCAAAGCAGTGTTGGTCTTCCTATTGCTTCATGTGATTTTCTACCATGTGAAGATTATCCTTGAGGAGGAAAAGGATATTGTCATGTGTATGGAGGGTCAAATCAATAGCTTGGATGGTGGAGCTTCTTGGTAAATATGAAATAAGAGAAGGTGGCTTTTAACCATAAATAACCTCATATGGGGTGAGTTTGGTAGCTATGTGGTAAGAGATGTTGTACCGCCATTATGTAAGAGGTAACCATTTTATCCACTGATGTTTTTGCTCAGTGAAAAAATAATGAAGATAGGTTTCCAAACACTTATTAACAATCTCAGTCTAGCTATCAGTCTATGGATGATATCTCGAGATCATTTTCAATTGTGTACCCAGACGTTTGAGGAGTTCTTACCAAAAATGGCTTGTGAAGGTAGGATCGCGATCTAAGATAGTAGAGGTAGGAAAACCATGGAGTCTAAATATTTGATTAGTAAATAGCTAAACAATAATGGATGAGGTGTAAGGATGGGCCAGAGCACATAAATGAGCATATTTAGAAATGTGATGAACTACAATAAGAATCACTAATTTGCCTTTAGATTTTGGGAGACCATTAATAAAATCTAAGGATTTTTTTATCCAAATATATGTTTGAATTAGAAGTGGTTAGAGTAGACAAAGTGGAGCAACTGTTTCACCTTTATTACATTGGTAAATATCACATTTGGTAATAAATGTTTTGATATCTTGCTTAATGCCAACCCAAAATAAATTATGGTGTACCCACTCATATGTTTTTAGAAACCTTGAGTGTTTGATTGAAGGGAAGCATGCAGATATTATAAAATGGTGTGTTTGAACTTGGATCTAGCTGTCAATAAAAGGTGACCTTTATATCGTAATGTCTAGCCATCCCAAGTATAGGGGGTTTAGCAGATGAATCAAAAAAAAATTGAAGAATGAGCTAGTAGGTTGAGATGTCATTATGCCATTCTTTTTGAATATCATGGATCCATACAGAAATGGAAATAGAGATGACATATAGGCATACTAGGTCTTCAAACTGGTGAGAGAGAGCATCAGCCACCACATTTTCCTTACCTTTGTAATAACTAATCTCATAATCATATCCCATGAGTTTAGATACCCATTTTTTTTGAACTGGGGAAGATACCCATTGTTCTAAAAAGTATCTGAGACTCTGATGGTCTATTTTGATACAAAAATGTCATCTAATTAAGTATGGATGCCATTTGTTAATGATATGGAGAATAGTCATCATCTCCTTATCATATGTGGAGCGTGCCAAATTATGCCCAGTGAGTGTCTTACTAGTGAAGGCAATGGGATGATCTTGTTGAATGAGTACTACACTAAGACCTATGTCGTATGTATCACACTCAATAATGAATGGCTATGAGAAATCAGGCATGGCCAAGACAAGAGTGGTGTACATTACTTGTTTGAGGTTATTGCATGCTATAACAGATGTAGGTAACCATACAAAGGATTCTTTCTTGATCATATCCATTAATGGTGCTACAATTTTTCCATAATCCTTGACAAATTTCTTATAGTACCCTATGAGACCAAGAAATCCCTGTAGACTTTTGAGTGTGGAAGGTGTCGTCTAGGTTATCATATCTTCAATTTTGGTGGGTTCAATATAAAAACCATCATAATAAATAATATGTCCCAAGTACTTGACTTATGATTTCCAAAAATAACATTTGGAATGTTTAACACATAAGTGGTTCACACCTAGAATGCCCAAAGTTGTATTTAAGTGGTGGAGATGCTCCTCCCATGTGCGGTTGTAGATGAGTATGTCATCAAAGAAGACTAAGATAAACTTCTGTAAGAATGGTTAAAATAATTGGTTCATTAAGCTTTGGAATGTGGAGGGGGCATTGGTAAGACCAAATGGCATGATCAAGAACTCATAATGACCATCATGTGTGCAAAATGTTGTTTTGGGAATGTCTGCATTAGGAACATGAATTTGATGATATCCAGAGTAGAAGTTCAATTTGGAGAAAAATCATGCACCTTATAGTTCATCAAGAAGCTCATCAATGAATGGAATGGGGAATTTATCTTTGATTGTTAATTTTTCAAGTCCTGATAGTCAATATAGAGTTGCTAGGAACCATATTTATTATGAATGAGCAAGACCAATGAAGAATAGGGATTGGTACTAGGTTGAATGATGTTTACTTAGAGAAGTTCATGAACAATATTTCCAATATCAACCTTGTGATGAAACGGGTAGTAGTAGGGCCAAATTTTGGGGGGTGTACTACCAGGGAAAAGATGAATATGATGGTCTTCAGGGCATTGAGGTGGTGATCCTATTGGTTCTATAAAGACAGTTGCATGCTTGACCAAAATGTCTTAAAAATTTGAAGGTTGTCTGGAATGTAATGGAAGAGTAGTGTGTAAAGAGAACAAGTGGGTAATGATGTCATGAGACCCATGTTTAAGGAGTTTTTCCATGTGGTGAGAGCTGATAACACTAGTAGAGCCAGGAAGAAGGCTTTGTAAAGTGTATTGATGACCATTCTCAGTGAACTACATCCATAGTTTAGAAAAATCCTAAAGAATGGGACCAATAGTGCACAATCATTGGGCACCCAATACAACATCAAATCTACCAAAAGACAAAGTAAACATATCAACATTGAGATTATAGTCACCTACAAAAATGTGTACATTGTGACACTTGACTTTATAGGGTAGGGTTCCCCATTGGCAATCATTACTTCAAAGCTGAAACAAGGATGGATAAAACAATCTGCTTGTTTAGCCAATTGAGGGTTAATGAAGTTGTGAGTGTTGCTAGAATCGATGAGAATAGTGAGTGGTCATTTCTTAAAAACCCTTTGACACACATTTTTTGGGAAGTGGTGACTCCTGTCAAAGCATGCATGGAGATATCAGGGGTAGAATTTGAGTGCTCAGAATCATCATGTACTAGTGTGATTTCCTCAGTGGCATCCTTATAATCTTCTGTATTTGGTGGATAATCAACATCTAGTAGATATAATTTTTACTTTATGCATTTGTGCTTGAGAACCCATTTATCATCAAAATTATAATAAAGACCTTTTTCATGATGTGAATTCATTTCAACTCCTGTGAGATGTTTGATGGGGGTTGTCCTTATGTGGGACTATTGGAAAGAGGGCTTGGAGGGTGCCCAATTAGAAGTGCAACACTAAGAAGTGATTTTTTCTTCAACAAGCTTGATGAGACCCAAGGATGCCATCATGGTCTGAGGTTGCAACATCTTAACCTTAGAGTGGATGGGCTATTTGAGGCCACTAATAAAACAACTCTTGAAGAAGTAATCTAATAACCATTCAGTGTGATTATCTAGATTCTTAAATTCAATTTGATAGTCATGAATGGTGCTTGTCTGATAAAGTTTGGTGAGGGCTCCTATAAAATCCTCAAATATTGAGGGACCAAACCTATCTAAAAGTAGGGATGCAAGGTTTTCCAATCAGGTTCAATATTGGATTTGAGATACCAATGGTACCATTGGGGTGTCTCTAGTTCCAATTGGAAGGAAGAAAATAGGACTTTATTGATGTGATAAGTATTATGAAGTATTGATTGACATGATGGATCCAACCTATCACATCTATACCATTGAACTTGGTAAAGTCTATTTTGGGCCCACGTGGTGGGTGGGTGGAAAAAAAAGTAATCTCAAAAGAAGACTCCTTATGTAATTTATTGAGAAAAAGGGCATGCGTGTCATTCACTCCATGCACCATATCAATTAAGTTAGTGACCTAGGCCACGAAAGCTGTAATTTTTTCCTCCATAATATTAGTGCCTATACATGTGACTACCATTTCCTATGTTTTTGTTTTGAAATGGGTGGGAAAATGAAAGCTAAGGCACATTTAGTAAGGTAATTTTGTTATTTGGATGAAATCAAGAGGGGTAAAGGTACTTTTACTAATTCTTTTGCATAGTAGGAGTATGATTGAAAAAGATGAAGGAAATTTTGGAAGGGAAAATGGAAAAAATGAAAATATTATCAAAGAGGGATGAATAAGTAGAAAAGGGAGATGAACACTATGTAAATGTTTTGAGGGAAATGGAAAAAAAATGAAGAAGTTATGAGAAAACCCAAAAAAAGGGAAAAATGAGATTTATGAAAATTTGGGGTAGAATCAGAATATGGGACCCCAAGGAAAAAATTTAGAGAATTGAATTTTAGGTGTCTTGGTAACTTTTGAGAAGCCATGGGGCTACAGATAGGGAGATATTGCAAAAAAATGAAAATTTCCAACACTTTTTTGTTTTTCTACTGCTTTACTGAGGTTTCTGGTTTCAAGGATGATATATCACAAAAAGATGGGCTCAATATGATTATGTATTTAAATACAAGTGCTTATGGGGGCATTTCTCTATGTGCTCATTGTTTGCAGTGTATCCTTCCTCAAGCTTTTTGCAAATTTATTGTGCCTGGCACTTCAATCAAACAAAAAATATTTGAGTAGGCCTTGGCATACTAATTCTTCTAATTGAAGATTCCTAATGTTATAGAGGGAATCTTAGACAACATAATAAATTTTTGTGCAATTCATCTAGTTGGCTCACTCCTTATCGATCGATTTTACACCACACACTAGTTTTTTGCATTGTTTGGTATAAATAGACCCCAAGTTTGAGTGGCTACCTAAGGGTTTTGATTTTTTTATAAATATCTTTGGACACCAATGCCATCTGAGCAAGTACCACTCTTTAAAAAAATTGGCCATGGATTTACCTCTTAGCGATAGCTCTTGGTTTTCCTCACGGGTGGGAACTACTCAATCGAGAAGGGGTCGTTACTCATTTCACTGACAGGTCTTGTCAATGGGCTAGCTACTTTTGGGTTCTTGTGGTACTCCTCATAATGAGTTTTAGGGCTTTCACCCAAGCACTTCCTATAGTTATGCAGATAGGTTTTACCCTGATCTGAATTAGATAATAAAATATGAAGAAAAACAAAATCAAAATGTGATAGAGCAAAAAATCATGATCTTTGATGATAACCTATTGCCAAAATGAAATTGTGGATCTAGATTGTCACATGAAAGGGATGGGAATGGATCTATTACCACTTTGTAATCACCAGGGTCCAATTACGGCAAGGTGAGAGCATATGGTGGGTAGCAGACAAAAACAAATCTCCCTAAAAAGCACTCTGATACCAGATGTGAAGATCTTTTTGGAATAAATTAGCATATAATTTCAAAAACATGAAATAAACTATGAAAAATCAGTAATATATTGAATGAAACAAACAAAACTGAATTACAATAGTAGAATTATAGAATCACTAGCCTCTTCAAGGGGGAAACCTTCCTTGAGCAAGCTCAATTCAATACAATTCATGGATACCTTTATACTAGACTAAGCTCCTATTTAATGTAATCTATCACTAAATAACTACTACTCCTCACGAATGTGGGATTAATAACTACTATTACACTATTACATTCTAATATTATAATGAGCTTGAGGGATGACTTACAAAGCATATGCGTCCATAGCCTTTTATTAAAGAAAAAAACTATAAATAGATGGTAAGGATGAAGGGTCCTAACACACATGTTGCTAAAATATGGAAAATTGGGAATTATCTACATGTAAAGATTGTTTCAAATAAAATTTTGATCTCTAGATCTACATTTCACTATGTAATACATTAGGGATGCTCAAACATTGAAAAAAAAGTAAATAAATATTTATTAAGATACTACTATTTATTTTTCATTTCAACATTATCATGTTTATGTTTTGTTGGTTGAATATTTTGTCGATCAACATATTGATAAAAAAAATAGGTCTGATCAGCCAAAGTAGGAAGATTAGTCATCCAAATGTGTAGGTTTACCACATCAGAAGGGGACTAATCTCTCCTCTCATCAAGGGGAGGTTCCCTATATATATATATATATATATAATACTCAAGGGTAGGACAAACCATCCATCTCTCTTTTTTCAGAGATGATGCATGCGGATCACAGGAAAAACTCAAGGGAAATGACAGAAAGCACTCCTCTTCTTTCAGAAGTTCTATTCAGCAAACCACAAGAATACTTCTGGTAGTAACAGAAAAATGTAGTAAAGGACATAGTAACCAGCAAATCGAGATGCAACACAAAGTCTCCACCTGAATTGCTCAAGAGTAAGATACGAAGGACAATGAGGGCACAAAGTCATCCTAAGGTCCTTTACACAGAAATGAAAAGAAAACACACTAAAGGCAATTATGGGGGCACAAAGTCTCTCCACAGTTGACTCTTCAGGACACCTTCCTGACTAATTTCACTAATTCTACTTGTTGAATTAAAGGAACATAAAATATATCAAGGAAAAAGACATAAGAATAGTTTCCCCAACAACAAAGATATTATAGCATAAAGTCTGAAAAGTCACTTGATTTCTTATTCCAATAACAAAATCTGATCAACAATATGAGCTCAAAGTCTTAGTAATTCCTTTCAATTTGGGCAGAGTTTCATTTCTGATTGTCAAAAAAAAGAGATCTATTTACAATAAAAGAGAGTCCCTTATATAGCCACTTCAAGAAGGACTCGGGAATAGTAACACATCATGTTGCATTGAAAATTGTTAGGAAGACATGCTGTAAATTGGGGGCATCTACCCATTTGTTTTTCTCAATGCAAAGAAACAAGTCATGCTATTGAAAGTTTGCAACTTTCAATGTCCACCTGACGATCTGATCTTTCCTTCATCATTCCTTCTTTTCTAGTTAATTGAATTGGGTCCTGGATTCAATTTGATATTTTGTTCCTTCCTCACTTTCTATTGGTCTTGGCCTTAAAGCTTGCGAATGCATTTAGGTATGTAGATTACAAGGATCAACAGCTATTTTATGAGCTTTGAAATTGACATTCGCACACCCATCAATACATTTTCAATGGCTAGTTTGTTGTCTTGAATTTGACGTCTTCAGGCACGTCACCCCTTGGTCCTTCTTCGGCTTTTCTATTTGGCACTTTCCTAGAAAGAACCTGCCCTTTCAAGCCTTAAGAAATGATCCACTTTGGGTTGAGAAGATCCCTCCGCAAAGGTATCTGCCTTTCGGGTGGTCTTCGAATGGCCTTTGGGCTTCTTATTTTACATCTTCTCGAAGGGAAGGTGACCCTTCAATTTGGCAGCCGAGAGTCCCCCGTAAAGGCACCTGCCCTTTGGGGTCCTTCGGCGGCCTTCGCCTTAGAAGTCTCTTGTGGCCTTTTCCTTAGCGGACTATTTCTCGGGCTTTCTCTGCGGGCAATTTCTCACGAAAAAAAGTTTGTAGACAATTTTTGGTGGACAAAAAGTCTGCAGAATTTCTCGCGGACAAAAAGTCCACATAATTGCTTTCCATGGACAAAAATTCCGCAAAATTAATTTGTCTCCTTGGAAATTTCTTCGGGCTTTTTGCTTGCAGCTTCTCTGAATTCTTTTAAACTTTTTGTCAAAGGAATTCCTTTGAACAAAAGCCCAAAAGAATTATGCCTTTGTCTGCCTTAAACAAAATTTTGAAAGAATTTACCTTAACTATCTTCTTTGAAAATGACCCTTTCGAAGGGTACTTTTGTCGACCAAGTGCCCTCCACAAGGGCACTTATTCTTCGGGAGGCTTCTTTGAATTTTTGCGTTGAACAGTTCCTTTGAACTGAGCTGATGAACCAAGGTGATGAACCAATTGCTGAACCATTTGATTGAACCACTTGGTTGAACCAAAGCATTGAACCACTTGGTTGAACTGAATGTTGAACCAATCATTGAAACAAAATGGTTCAATGCGATGAGCCCTTTGATTGAATCGTAGCATTGAACCAACTGTTGAACCTTTGGTTCAACAGTTCAAACGAAGCCTTTGAAGCGACTAACAAACCATTTGATTAAACCAAAGGATGAACCAAAACGTTGAAACAAAGTAGATGAACCACCCGAGTGAAACAAAGCATTGAACCGCTTGGTTGAACCAAGCCATTGAACTATTTCATTGAACCTTTTGAATTTTGAACTCATTAAACCTTTGAACCAAAGTGGTTCAATGGTTCAACGGTTCAAGCCTTCTTTGCTTAGATGCTTGCCGATGGAGATTTTTTATTAAACCAAGGCACTGAACCAATCCCAAAAATGACCAAGTGTTAGAAACTGATTCTTTTGGTTGAACCCGACTGCATAAGTCTTTGAACCTATAGAAATGAACCTGCTTGCAGAGTCCGTAGAAACCAAGTCTGTAGATTCTAGGCTATAGAGTCCATAGATTCTATCCTGTAGAGTATAGATTTTTGATAAGCTTGAAAAATGATAAATTTGAATGCCTAGGATAAATTTTTAAAAGGGAAGAGACAATTTTGGTCGTAGGACCAAAATAGTTCAAATGTTGTCTAAAAAATGAGTGATATTTTTTGAGGGACAACAGCTGGCTCCAATTGGGGAACTTCTATCAATTTCAAAAAGAATTAAAGGGAGTAGAATCTAGAATCTCCAGTGTCTTCATGTGTACCATTGGGCTACGGATTCATGCTACCTAGAAATGGAAAGCATCAAAATTGAAAATAAACAAAATAAAACAGAATTAAAAACTATAAAAATATACATATGTACAGATGAAATGATCTGATACTTCAAGAATTGAAGTATTTCAGATGCTGCTTCTTGAGAGACAGTGAAAATAGTGTGCCATCTTGGTAAACCAGAAAGAAGACATTTTGTCCCCAAAAATAATGATGGGCAAATGGAGCTCTCCACCAGGAAACCAATTTTTTGCATCTCCCTGTTGACTCTTTCTTCTTCTTGCCCCATGGTAGGATGTGGTCTTCAATTTGAAAGCCATAACTCCTTGATTTCTTGGCGAAAGGTTCCTTGGCCTAATTTTGATTTGCAGTAGCATGGTCCATTACCATAATTGGTTGTTCTTCTGGTTCAATCCAGCATATGATTGGATTATCCATATCAAAATTCTACCAAATTATTAGCTTAGCATCTCCTTTGATGTGAAGGAGTTTGATTTCTTCATCTTGAGCAATCTTCAATCCAATCAATAGAGATTCACATCCAGCTGTGTTGTTGGTGTTGTTGACTTGCAAATTGCATGAAGGAAGAATATCTCCATGAGGAGATATCAACACAGTCCCAACTCCATCATTGGTGGAAAAATTGTTGCCATTGGATTTTAGGATTGAAGCATCATTAGAAGCTGATCTCCTATCAGATTTCTCTTCATTAGAGATGGAAGATCCTTCCTTACTTGTACTATGCCCTACCAATTCTCCTGAAGTCTTGTTTGGATCAATTCTTAGATTGTTAGCTACATGAATTTCATCTATAGAAACATGAACATCCTCTGTGGTAAAGAAATAATTACCCCTCCTTGAAGACTCAAACAGAATTTATGCTGCAGGGGCTGATGTTTGGGTGACCATGTATTTTACCTCCTTTTCAGGGAGCAATCTCTTCATTATGCCTTGGACAGGGACCCTTGATTTAGATAGATCCATGCTTAGTTCTCCTCCCACATCCCTGAAAATTTTTTATCTAAGCAAAATGCCATAAGATGCTTGGACGTCAACCACCAAGACAGTCATCTTGATTCTCTTGTCTAGAAAAGCTGCCAATGCAAATTGGGCATCTTTAATTTTCCCCAGCAATGGTACTTGCTTGTTCTCCATGGAGAAACATGTCCAAAATGTCTTGGTTAGTGTGAGACCCAGAGGCTCAGCTACTTTATCAGGCATGACATTGTCAGATGTGCCTGAGTCCATAATATAGTTACTCAGCTTGTGGCCATTAATTAACAGGGAAACATAGAAAGGTTCTATTTTTCTAGGAGCAGCTGGGGGAGTAATGAACAGATTATTTGGAATAGGCGTGTTCTTTAGAGAATCAAGAATTACCTTTTTAGCTTTTTGTTTTGCAGGGATGGTTTGGTTCTTAACATATTGGACCAACTTATTCAATTGATCAAGATTGGACTGCAAATATTCAAACTCAGACATTTATATTTTTGTCTTTTTGACATGATCGATTATGCCAAATGGCTGAATTGAGTTAGGTACAGAGAAAGGTACTTCAACCTTCTAAGTTTTAGGAGGGATGGGAGGTGGGATGGTTTGCAAATTTGAAGTAGAAGGGTAAGGCAAAATTGATGTACTTGTCTTTTGGGTGATTACCAGATCCTTTGACTGAAAAGGTAGAGTGATTCCATGCCTAACAATTGTGATTTCTGGTTGAGGTTGCTCTTCTGTCTTCCCTTTATCAGCTTGCTAGATTGATTGGTTCTTGGACTTGGTAAACACTGCATATGATCCATCAAAAGCTTCTCCTTTGCTTTTGGGTTCATCTTGGTAGTTTAGGAAACTAATGTGGGAGTCGCCAGCTGATTCTTCTTGATTATCTTTGAGGAGATCAGCGTCATTTCCTTGATTCAATTTAGGCTGGAAAGAGAACTCTAATTCTACTTCAAGATATTCCATTGCTGAATTGGTTGGAGGAGCTTTCAGGGCAAATTTCCTTGTGGGGGAGGAAAACGATTTTGTTGCCCTTGATTCCTGGCAGCATTGCCCTAATATGACTAATTTGAGAATGTCCTTTTGTATGAAGGAGCAGAAGACATTACTTGAGCCATTTTATTTTTGAGAGCAAGCAACTCATTTTCCAAGTTTTGCACCATTGGATTTGTGGTGCTTGTAGATGAATATTCAAAAGATGATGAAGCTCTATTTCTATTTGGATCTCTTCTTATCTTCCCTGCTAAGATGAGATCATCTTCTACCTCAGTGGCCAAATGTTGAGATGCAGCAAGATCTATTTGACAAGCATGTCTCAAGAGAAAACTTACTTCAAGTAACTAAGAATTAATGAAAAAGTATTTGAGATTCTCAGCTGTAGGTCGAGCAATTATAGGATTCTATTTCTCAGTTTGTCAAATTTGGCTATGAAGTCTCTCATAGGCTCATAAGGCCCTTTCTTCATCTGTGTAAGTTGAGCCAGAAGTGCATGTGCATCTTCTATAAATTTGAATCTAGCTTCAAACTTATCTTTGAGATTATTCCAATCAGTCACTGACCAAGCCTATAGATGATAAAACCAATCTGCAACAACACCTTGTAGTGTCTCTACATAAAGCCTGACTACTACATCTTCAAATTCTACTCTGATTACTCCACAAGCTATGCTAAAGGCTGCAATGTGTTCATTAGGATGAACTTTCCCATCACCATAGAATTTGGGGAAATTCTTCCTTGAATTGTGTGGAAGCTCATGTAGAGGTGGAATAAGATTGAGAGGACCAAAAGCATTACCCCAGGGGCCTTGAACTACCATTGTAGGATTATGAAAAGGAGGAATAACAAATCTCAAAGGGGTAATTATTAGCAAAGCTTTATCAATAGTAAAAGTGGATCCTTTGTCTGGAAATGGAGATATGACTTTAGTAGGAGGAAAGCTCTTGGTTCGTTGGAGACAAGATGGTGAAGGAAATAAATCAAAATCACTTTGCTGTACCAACTCGAATATAGGGTCAACGATACCTTTGACCCTTTGGATTCATGTATACCTTAACTCTACCAGATTGTGAAACAAAAAAGGAAAAGAATTGACCTTGTTTCAGTTAAAACTTGAGGCTTTAAACTGCGCACTCTTTCCCAACAACTCTGGTTTTGCAGACTAGATAAAATAACAGACGTGGAGGAAGATGGTAAGGCTATAAATGGATAATGGGTAAGACATGAAATGGAGTTGCTAGAATCTGTAATGGATAAGGGTTATAATGATAATGGGTAAGACACAGGTGATGTTTCAATCTAAAACTTGAGGTTCCAAATTACACAAAATTATGTATATCCCCAGCGGAGTCGCAAAAAACTGTTGGTTGAATATTTTGTCAATCAACATATTGATAAACAAAATAGGTTTGATCAGCCAAAGTAGGAAGATTAGTCATCCAAATGTGTAGGTTTACCACATCAGAAGGGGACTGATCTCTCCTCTCATCAAGGGGAGGTTCGCTATAGGTATGCTATATATATATATATATATATATATATATATATATATATATATATATATATATATATATATATATATATATATATATATATATATATATATATATATATATATATATAAACAAAAAATAATACTCAAGGGTAGGACAAACTATCCATCTCTCTTTTTTTAGAGATGATGTGTGCGGATCAAAGGAAAAACTCAAGGGAAATGACAAAAAGCACTCCTCTTCTTTCAGAAGTACTATTCAGTAAACCACAAGAATAATCCTGGTAGTAATAGAAAAATGTAGCAAAGGACATAGTAACCAACAAATTGAGATGCAGCACAAAGTCTCCACCTGAATTGCTCAAGAGTAAGATATGAAGGACAATGAGGGCACAAAGTCTTCCCAAGGTCCTTTACATAGAAATGAAAAGAAAACACACTAAATGCAATTATGGGGGCACAAAGTCTCTCCACAGTTTACTCTTTAGGACACCTTCCTAACTACTTTCACTAATTCTGCTTGTTGAATTAAAGGAACATAAAATATATCAAGGAAAAAGACATAAGAATAGTTTCCCCAACAAAAAAGATATTACAGCATAAAGTCTGAAAAGTCACTTGCTTTCTTATTCCAATAACAAAATATGATCAACAATCTGAGCTCAAAGTCTCAGTAATGCCTTTCAATTTGGGTAGAGTTTTGTTTCTGATTGTCAGAAAGAAAAGATCTGTTTACAATAAAAGAGAGTCCCTTATATAGCCACTTCAAGAAGGACTCAGGAACAGTAACACATCATGTTGCATTGAAAACTGTTAGGAAGACAGGCTAGAAATTGGAGGCATCTACCCATTTGTTTTTCTAAATGCAGAGAAGTAAGTCATGCTATTGAAAGTTTGCAACTTTCAATGTCCACTTGGTGATCTAATCTTTCCTTCATCGTTCCTTCTTTTCTGGTTAATTGAATTGGGTCCTGGATTCAATTTGTTGTTATGTTCCTTCCTCACTTTCTATTGGTCTTGGCCTTAAAGCCTGTGAATGCATTCGGGTATGTAGATTACAAGGATCAACAACTATTTTATGAGCTTTGAAATTGACGTTCACTATCTTGAATTTGACGTCTTTGGGCGCGTCACCCCTTGGTCCTTCTTCAACTTTTCTATTTGGCACTTTCCCAAAAAGAACCTGCCCTTTTGGGCCTTAAGAAATGATCCGTTTTGGGTCGAGAAGATCCCTTCACAAAGGTATCTACCTTTCGGGTGGTCTTCGAATGGCCTTTGGGCTTCTTATTTTACATCTTCTCAAAGGGAAGGTGACCCTTAAATTTAGCAGCTGAGAGTCCCCCGCAAAGGCAACTACCCTTTGGGGTCCTTCAGTGGCCTTTGCCCTAAAAGTCTCTCGTGGCCTTTTCCTTAGAGGACTATTTCTCGGGCTTTCTCTGTAGGCAATTTCTTGCAGACAAAAAGTCTGCAGACAATTTCCCATGGACAAAAATTCTGCGGAATTTCTTGCAGACAAAAATTCCACAAAATTGATTTGTCTCCTTGGAAATTTCTTCGAGCTTTCTGCCCGCAACTTCTCCGAATTCTTTCAGACTTTTTGTCTGAAGGAATTCCTTCAGACAAAAGTCTGAAAGAATTATGCCTTTATCTACCTTAAACAAAATTTTGAAAGAATTTACCTTAACTGTCTTCTTTGAAAATGACCCTTCTGAAGGGTAATTTTGTTGACCAAGTGCCCTCCACAAGGGCACTTGTCCTTCGGGAGGCTTCTTTGAACAGAGCTGATGAACCAAGGTGATGAACTAATTGTTGAACCGTTTGATTGAACCGCTTATCTGAAACAAAGCATTGAACCGCTTGGTTAAACCAACCGTTGAACCAAAATGGTTCAATGCGATGAACCCTTTGATTGAACCATAGCATTGAACCAATTGTTGAACCAAAATTTTGGTTCAACGGTTCAAATGAAGCCTTTGAACTGACTGACGGACCATTTGATTGAACCAAAGGATGAACCAAAACATTGAAACAAAGTGGATGAACCACCCGAGTGAAACAAAGCGTTGAACCACTTGGTTGAACCAAGCCATTGAACTATTCTGTTGAACCTTTTAAATTTTGAACTTGTTGAACCTTGAACCAAAGTGGTTCAATGGTTCAACGGTTCAAGCCTTCTTTTCTTAGATGCTTGCCGATGGAGATTTTTGATTAAACCAAGGCACTTAACCAATCCCAAAAATGACCAAGTGTTAGAAATTGATTCTTTTGGTTGAACCCACCTGCAGAAGTCTTTAAACCTGTAGAAATGAACCTGCTTGCAGAATCTGTAGAAACCAAGTCTGCAAAGTCCGTAGATTCTAGCCTGCAGAGTCCGTAGATTCTAGCTTGCAGAGTCCGTAGATTTCTGAGAAGCTTGAAAAATGAGGAATTTGAATGCCCAAGAAAAATTTTGAGAAGGGAAGAGCCAATTTTTGTCTGTAGGACCAAAATAGTTCAAATGT
>JARHVA010002610.1:2135000-2145000 GCA_037957365.1 Torreya grandis
TCTGTCCAAAATTTTCCTCACATTTGTTATTCATCACATTATTCTCAATAGGTGTTAACCTATATTCTACCATATTTTAAAAAATTGCTCCTAAAATCAAATCTATATGATGGCTGAAAATCCTAATTGATGGTAATCCCTTAGGAAAATCGTAAATGACAATTTCACGATACTCCTATAACACTACCTTTAACTCAAATGATATCCCACTTTCCTTTCTCATCATCCCAATGTCCAAATATTTGGGAAAAATAACAAAACACTCTCCTTATTGTTTATCTTCCTTCAATAATTTTTTTAGCAATGATTAAAATCCTAGGGTTGTTCTCCATTTCTTCATCTTTACATGTTTCTTCCCATTTTTCTCCAATGTGTGATTAATAGTTCTATCATCATGTAAAAATTTTATATAAAATTTACCAAGTCTCCCCAATACTATATAACAAATGTCCATAGGCATGATATTATAAAATACTTCATTCATACATGTACCAACTTGCAAACTCACAAGACACTACTCATCATCTAATATTTGGCGCCTTCATATAGCCATGACACCTTGTATTGGTTAGGGTTTGCTGTCATTTTCAAAGCCAAATTTTCAACCATTTCTCTAAACACTATATTTTTTGGACCACCAAAATGTACAATCACCTTACAACACTTACCTCTAGACTCATATATTAGAAATGAGGACATAGCCCATGGTTCTACAACATATGCACCATCAACATAAAATACTCAGACAAGAGAGAAATTAACCAATAAAAACACAATATATTAACTATGTGTAATATAAAATTTGTGTGTGTGTGTGTAACCAACAATGGTTGCACTATGACAAGAATCCCTATAAGATTACATATCAACTAAGTTAGGAGATGACTCTAAACTCCATTACATTACAAAAGAACAAAAAGGGTTCTTATATATAGGACAAGTAAGATGTGAGTGAGAGATTATTATTGGTGGAGTAAAATGTGAGATCGTTCCCTAAGTTAAACTTGACCCTTTTCTCGCATGTAACAATATTTATTTTATTTTTATTTTTGTGAGATTCAGACATTGCCATTTTATTCAAAGTGTCAAAGAAAGTTTTAACTTTTGTTTTACTTTAATCTGACACCATGAACTCAATTTTCAATCCATGTATATCACATTCCATGCAGATTTGAAAACTTCATAGGGGTAAAAATGACCCAAGTAGAAGGAAAGGGACATTCTTAACTCAACTTGCTTATATTTAGGATCAGATCTTCAGTTTTTATATTACATAGTGATGAGATGTTAGTTCTTATGTTTGGCTATTGAATGGATTTGGATTTATCTAGACGGTATTTTCTTTACATTTCATTTTTCCTTCATGTGACATATTGGGCACTCTTACTTGAGGATTTCATAGTGATTTTCCTACACACTTACTACATTGGTCCACTTTTAGAGATATTGAGTTGTTTTTTATTCACTCCCTAATCAACATTAAGGGTGGGGGGTGTTATATACTTCTAATGTTTCCTTGGTTGTTCAAGTGTGCTTTGTACCTAGTGATTGTTCCTAGTAGAAGCAAATTTGGTTTTTTCTTCAAGGAGCTCTATAGTAATCCATTTGAAACATAATTTTTTATTGGAAGATATTTGTAGCACTTCATTACTAATCATATAACCATGCATTCCATTCAGATGAAACATGTACTCATGGTCATTATTTTTCATACAATAATATTCATAGAAATTAATTTTGATTCATTCCATTAGAGGATTCTTTATATTTGGAAAACATTTACTTCAACACTTTTGATTTTTCTCTATTTTTTTACACATGGGTACATCACCATGGCTAATTATTGTGACCCATACTTATAAGCATAGTTTTTCTTTTTTACCATATCACCTAAGCTGACCTTCAAGGGGTGTTGGAGTGAATTATACTCACACTTTATGTGAATTACACCATGAGTATAAGTGTTACGAAGGTATGATTTATTATATGCACACAATTATAAATACATAATTAATGTGGTAGTTATCCTCATGTGTGTGATACGGATTACACATAACTTGGGGAATGATCCCACCTTTTAATCTACCAATAATCTATTACTCACATCTTAATTTTCCTATATAATAACCCTTTGTGTTCTTATGGAATATAAAGGAGCTTAGAGTCATCTCCTGAGCTAGTGGAGATGTAGTCTTTCAAAGAGACCTAGTCTAGTGCAACCATCACTAGTTTCACACATATATTTTATATTACACATAATTAATATAGTGCATTTATTGGTGAATATCTCTCTTATTTGAATACTTTATGTTTATGGTGTTTATGCTATAGATCTGTGGGTTATGCTTGTCATTTCTAATATTGTAGATGGTTATGAACTCTCCTTGTTTGATAGATTTAGCAATATCTTATTCATCATGATGGATCTTCCTTGTTCCAATTTGTTGTTTTGTTGGTTTATGTAGCTAACTCCTCATCTCTTTGTGTTACATCTAGAGTAGCCTCTATCATCTTGGACCTCTCTCGCATGGCTTATGGACATTTATATGACCAATGTCCAAGTTGACCATATATAAAACAAGTTCCAAATAATACTTTTCCTCCACCTCTATTATATATTCTCCTCCCTCTATAAAGGTGTGTTTTTATTTCATGATATTATCTTTGAGAGGTACTAGCTTCTCCCATGTGACTATGTTTTCCTCTAGTATTATTAAATTTGTTTCTCCCTCTTGTTAATCTTCCTCTACCTCTAATAGTTATATGCTATCTCCTTGACAATTTTTTGTATTCATTTAATGGAAATTGATAGGTTTCCTCCAAGGTATACAAATTTACAATGCTTCTTGATCATCTTGTACATTCACTTTAATCCCATTGATGTATCTTACCACCTTATCATGATCTATCTCATGGTGACCAAACCCAATAATAATTTTGTAGAAGTTAGTGTAACATTTGACATTAAACTACATTATCCTAAAATTTTGATACTATTTTAGTAAGTCTAATTTATAATCATAAGGTAAATGCTTTCTCTTCAACATAGACACCATTCTATCCCACTTTTTTGTCTTTCACTTTCCTTTCCTTCTTATTTTAACTTATACTTCCACCACAAAGTTGCATGATCTGTCATCTTAATTTGAGTTATCTTAAGTTGCAAGATATTTCATATTATATCTTCCCCTCCCTCTATAAGGGTGTTTTTTAATTTCATGATCTTGTCTTTGAGAGGTACTAGCTTCTCCCATGTGACTATGTTTTTCTCTAGTAGTATTAAATTTATTTCTCCCTCTTTTTAATATTCCTTTACCTCTAATAGTTTAAAGCTATCTCCTTGAAAAATTTTGTATGTATTTAATGGAAATTGATAGGTTTACTCCAAGGTCTAAAAATTTACCATGCCTCTTTCTCATCTTGTATATTCATTCTCACCCCGTTGATGTATCTTACCACCTTCTCACGATCTATCTCTTGGTGATTAAACCCAATAATAATTTTTTTAAACTCAGTGTAACTTTTGACACTAAACTACATTCTCCTAAAATTTTACAATTATTCTAGTAAGTCTAATTGATAATCACAAGGTAAATGCTTGCTCTTCAAAATAGCCACCATTCTCTCTCACTTTGTTGTCTTTCACTTTCCGTTCCTTCTTATTTTAACTTATACTTCTTTCCACCATAAAGTTGCATGATCTTTCATCTTAATTTGAGCTATCTTCACCTTCTTGGGGACCTCAACTTCATCATATTAAAATATTACTTAATATAATTAGGTTAGTTGGTCAAACCTTTAGGTTATAATGTCTCTGATAAACTTGGAACCTCCATCTTAATTCATTTTAAAATTTTGGATTTCACTCATAATAGTATATTCTCATGCATGTCTATTTCTTTTCATCTATCTTGTCTTTCATCCCATCTCTTTGTTCTCCTTCATCATCACTCACATCCCCTATAAGAAAAAATCATCCCTTACTATTTTCATCAAGTACATTCAATCTATTTCACATTTCTCTATCTTCTATTTTTCTTGGAGCCATTTTGAAAATAAACTTTGCTACAAATTTTTATTGCTATAATCTTGAAAAATATAATCCTACACATGAATACTTCACATACTCACATTGGATGTTCAACCAAGTATTAATACTAGGGGATGGAATTCTCATCCTCTCTCCTAGAACTCCAATTGATTCCTAATACCATCTAATGTAGTTGTAGAAATGCATTTCAAGTGAAGAAATTCACTTAGCCACATAACCTTTAAAAGTAAAATTGAAACAACTAACTAGAGAAAGTTAAGGAAGAAAAATTATAGAGATTTAACCTAGACATAATAATATTAATTATATTATTATAATGCTATAAGATAAAAAACTAGAGCTATTATTATCCCTCTAGTTGCATAGTTAACCCTAACCTAGTTAACAACAATAACAAAATGAAACAAATTTCCACATATATAGACCAAAAAAGGATCTAGTAGTGAATTATAGTATGTTTATTCACCAAATTTACTACTTGGCACAAATTTTAGCATCCAAATGACATGAGTGCTACAAATTACTTACGATCTTCCCTAATCTATGTATAGATATGATTCGTGTTTGCCATTAATTTCCCATGATCAAATTTAATTTGTTAGACATCATGAGTCAATGCATTTTCATAATCCCACTTTGTGAAGTGAAATTGAGACCCTACAGGATTGTAAATGTCATAATCCCACATCATCATAACACAATGCTTTTTCAATATTCTCTACCTTGGTCACTTTGTGTGGATGTTGTGAATGGATTTTGCTACATGGTAGCATCTTTACACATCTCTGTATGTGTCCACCTTTTCACTTATCATGACTGCAAACCACTCTGTGGATTTGATGAACTATTAAGTTCATCCTAAAGACTATGATGTTCACTTCTTTATACTTTGTAATGCAAACACTTCACAAATCCACGCACTTTGTAATCAAAATGTGACCATTTAAAAATACCAATATCTTTTATGACTTTCATACACACTTAAAAAGATATAGAGTTATGAAGATTTTTAAATATTAAAAAAATAAACCACTACGTAGAAAGAAACCAAAAAATAAGAGACTTATAGTGAAATACATGCAACATGAATAACTAGAAGAAATACTGAATAACCAATGTAAAATTACTTCTTCAAATTATTCAAATCATTCTCTTTGATAATAAAGTTCAAATACAATATATTTATTAAATTCTATGTGAAAATGATTTTCTAATAAATAAATAAACTAGTCCAAATTTAACTAACTAATAAAAATAAAAATAAAAATAAAAACATCTTTTATGAAAATTAACTAAACTTAATTTAGCCTTTCTAAGGCTTTATTGTTATAAAAATAGATTAAATAAATATCAACTAATTATTAAATAAATTTCATGATTGAAATTGTTGTATAACTCAAACTCAACACCATTTTATCCAACATTCTCCCCCTTGATGTTGAGTGAACTAACAATTTGATCTTGGAGTTTTAAAAACTAAGCTTTTGCAACAACTTTAGTGAAGATATCTGCAACCTATTCCTATGTGTTTATATACTTCAATTTTACATCTTTATTCTAAACCAAATATTTAATAAAGTTGTACTTCAAATCAAAATGCTTTAACTTGTTGTGATGTACTGAATTTTTAGATAATTTGATAGCACTTACATCATCATAAAAAATCACTGTAGGTTGATTTTGTTTCTCTCCATTTTATTCTAAAACCTTTTGGATCCATAATTCTTGTGTATCAGTTGAAGTGACTGCAATATATTATGCTTATGTATATGAAAGAGAAACTTAAGTTTGGTTATTTGAGATCCATGCAACCAAACTAGAACCAAGTGAAAAAAAATTCCCAGATGTTAACTTTTGGTCATCTAAACTACATCCCCAATCAAAATCACTAAAACTAAAAAGTTAAATTTTTTTAGTAGTATAATAATGAATACCAAAAATAATAGTACCTTTCACATAACTCAAAATTCTCTTGGTTGCCTTCATATGAATTTTAGATGACTCAGACATATATCTTGATACAATGGAAACTGAATATGTAATATCTGGTCTTGTGTGAGTTAGAAATATTAAGCTTCTAACAATACTTCTATAAGTTGTCTCATCAAATCTTTCATCACCATATTCTCCACATAGTATAACTCCATGAGTTTTTGGAGTGGAGGTTGGTTTACAATCAACCATATTGAATTTATTCAGCATATCATTTGCATACTTTGTTTGAAAAATGAAGATGTCATCTTTAACTTAATGAACATCCATCCCTAGAAAGTATTTCATGAGACCTAAATCTTTCATTTCAAATTCATTCATCATTTCAATTTTTAATTCATCCTTAATCTTAGAATTGATACCCATATACAAAATATCATCAACATAAAAAAATATCACAAGTATATCTTTACCTTCTTGTTTTCAGTAAAGAGTATGCTCACTTTTGATTCTTTTGAATCCATTTTTCTGAAAATATCCATTAATCCTTATATACCATGCTCTAGGTGCTTGTTTGAGGCCATACAAATCCTTCTCTAACTTGTATACTTTCTCTTTTTTACCTTGTACTAAAAAATATTATGGCTATTGTATATAAACATCCTCTTCTAAGTACCCATTTAAGAAGGCACTTTTCACATCCATGTGATATCTGCTCTATTTTGTTTGAGCTGCTAGTGAAATCACCATTCTAATGGTGTCTTGTCTTGTAACTAGTGCACATTTGTATTCATAATCTATGCCATATATTTGAGTGAAACATTTTGAAACTAGATGTGCCTTGTGTCTTTCAACACTACTATCACTATTGTACTTAGTCTTCTAGAACCATTTAGTAATAATACACTTTTTGTCACATGGAAGTTCTATAAGTTTCCAATTATCATTTTTATGAATGAAATCCATTTCTTCTTGCATTTCGTGCACATGAACATCATTAATACATGCATCTTCAAAACATGATGGTTTAAAATCAGATTGTGTAATTAAAGCATATTTTACTGTCTCACCTCTTTGATGTTTTTCATGTGTTTGGATTCTTGTATGCTAATAAATTTCACTCAAAATTTTTACCTTCCAAGTATTAGGTAAACTATTTTAAGTAAACCCTAGGTATTTCTTTAGATTGTGTGGTATATACACCAAGAACATTAGAGGGAAACAAAGCATTGGATACAGGTCCTAAGTGATTTCATTCATGCGTCCATTTTTTAGAGTGATAACCTTATAGAAAATGGGGTTTTACAAAAGATGAAAGAATTTCTATTCTAGGGTAGGGTTGAAGAAATAGACTATCTGATGGCATTTGATAAGTAGTAAAACATAACTTATGACCTAAAAAATACCCTACCAATCTATAAGAGGAAAAGATAAAAGAGAAAGACAAGGTTAAACCATGTCATATAATACAATAAAATGATGATTCCTCCTTATAATCAAAAAGTGAAAAATATGTGGATCTCATAGACCTATTTGTACCAGAAAGAAAAGTTGAGCATTTACAAGATCCTATCATAGACTAGACCGCAACACAATAATTTAATAAAAAGAGAATCACAATGGATATTAAAATATTCCATTCCTGATGAGAAGTGAAAAAATTATCAAGAACCACTGCAAGAATATGTTGAAAACATTGGTAGAGAGGACACTCCAAAAATGGCACACATAGGGGATTATTGGACTCAAGAGGATACCTCAGAAGTTATACAAATTTTAAGCGACTATCGATATGTGTTCCTTACAAAGTTTATAGAATTAATAGGGTGTAGATCCCTCACTAGGAAAAATGCGCATCAAACTAAAAGAGTGTGCACATTCTATAAAGAAAATATTGTATTGCTTGAACCCCAACATGAAGATGAAGGTCAAAGCTGAGATAAAACACATGCAAGAAGTAAGAATCATCTTTCGATAGAGAAATTTGATTAGGTAAGTCCCATGATAGTACAATTGAAAGAAGACAAGTGAAATATAAGTATGTGGGGATTATCAAAGACAAAATGACAATTGTATCAACGATCCCTTTCCTATACCATTCAATGATGAATTACTAGAGGATGTCATAGGACATGAGGTATATTCATTCATAGATGGCTTCAACAGCTATCAATATATACCAATTATTGAGGAAAATGGAGATAAGACCACCTTTGTAATTAAATAGGGATCGTTTGCCTACAATCTTATGATAGAGAAGTTTGATTAGGTAAGTCCCATGATATTACAATTGAAAGAAGACAAGTGAAATATAAGTATGTGGGGATTATCAAAGACAAAATGACAATTGTGTCAACAATCCCTTTCCTATACCATTCAATGATGAATTACTAGAGGATGTCATAGGACATGAGGTATATTCATTCATAGATGGCTTCAATAGCTATCAATAGATACCAATTATAGAGGAGAATGGAGATAAGACCACCTTTGTAATTAAATATGGATCGTTTGCCTACAAGGTGATGATGTTCAGATTGAAGAACACACTTGTGGTTTTCTCCAGAGCCATCATGACTGCATTCAAGGACTTTATCTATGACTTCTTGGAAGTTTACTTGGATGATTAGGTGGTGTTTTCATTATTTAAGAATCACCTATCCAAACCTAGAATAATGCTAGAAATATATAGGGATCTATGAATTGACCTGAATTTAAATAAATATTTGTTTATACATACTTCAAGGTTTTTTTGGGACATGTAGTATGTAGAAAAGGAGTTATTATGGATCAGGCCAAGATAAAAATAATTATTGGGATACCACCATCGATAATTTTAACAGAGGTAAGATCTTTCTTGGGCCCTACTAGTTATTATAGAATGTTTATTAAAGGATATGCAGGTATATCTGCTCCTTTGGAATAACTAATTCACAGAGGCATGTAGTTATTATGGACCCTAATATGATATTGATATGGATTGGTTAGGATGTGAAAAAAAATCATAATATGATAAACCCTAATTAATTACATAAAAAAGAAGGCAAAACCTTGGAGGGAATTAGGGTTGTTAAGAAATGTTCGAAATAAGTCAGATTCACCAAATATTTTATCCTTTTAGGAAATAAATAAACCAAATCCTAAGGTTGATAAAATGCTAGAATAAAGAGGATAAATGTAGATAAATATGACAAAATCACTAATTTAATTGATTTACCCTAAATAGGAAGAATAAAGGAGAAAGTCAACTTATCTAGAATGAAATACACATTAAAGGGTGATGGTATTACTAGAATAGATAAGAGGAACAGTTAGGATCACCTTCATTCTAAACTAGAATTTTATTTGTCTTAGGTCAATAGAGCTATCAGGTGGACTTTAACATGTTTCACTATTTGAAAAGGGTACTACACTATTATCCTTTTGTGGATAGGTGTCCTAAAACTTTTGGGGAGGCTACAAGAAGTCTTTGGTCTTATATGTGTTCTTAAGAACTTTTGATCACCCTTATGTGTTGTTTTATGGCTGCTCCTTCTTTAAAACGTTAATGAATACATGCACACATGAAACATCAATAGAATGAAATGTAAAATGAAAGGGAAAATGTGTGTTGTGACATATTATGATTGAACAACATAGATCCCCTATTTTTTTGGTTGTTGACTACATTAACTGCAATGATATGGGTCTCAGATCAAATGAGTTCTCCCTTAGGGAACGTGCATAATCAATGCACATGGTATGAAAGAATGACTTTCACTTAGGCCCTTTTTTGATCAAGCGTGCAGAGCTATGTGTGATTCTAAGTAAATATGCAGAATAATGAGATACACTATCAACTAATTTTTATATAATTATGTTCCAAAGTAGTAAGTGCTAGATGTAGAATGCCTTGTGAAGCTCTTTATATAGAATAATCTTTATACTAAATGTGAAATGCTTGTTTCCAGGATGACAAAGTAAAAAGAGAAGTAGAATCATAAGATGAGACCCAAAGTAGAGAAAGGACACAAAAAT